>CM023151.1:36517294-36569794 GCA_013133815.1 Cromileptes altivelis
ACGCCTTCCTTTCTATCAGCGTTTTATTTTGGCGAGGGAGGAAGTCATTCAAACGCTGTGTTCGTGCCCACACACACACACACACACACACACACACGTACACCAGAAGCGACAGAATCAGATAAATCCATCCTTTCTTATGCCAATGATAGTGTGACTGAGCTCTGAGGAGCGAGTATTGACATTTATATTATATATGTATATTTTAATTGTTCCCTCTTTTCAATGTGATGTTTTTTTTTTTGTTTTTTACAACACATAGATTTAGGCTTAATTATCCAGGGGGGGGGGGGGGGGGGGGGGGGGGCAGAAACACAGAGGGAGAATTAAAGGGTTATTCCGCTTTATTGCAACTCGGGTCTTAAAGTTTGAAGTTTGTTATTAAAAGGAAACTTCTGAATTTTCAACCTGGATCCTTTCACCCATGTTTTTGTGTCTATGTGTCTGATTGTTTTTGAAGCTGGTCCAGAGCTGAGCGAGACAAACAGGCTGCAGTGTAACCACTCTGTTCATACCGTCAGTGTTCGTCCACTGTTTTTGTCACTGACAGGCTCAGACTGTTATTCTAAGTGAAAGGATCCCTGCAGAGATAGAGCTTTGTGTTAAAGAATAAGATCCTTTTTGTTTAACCAGAAACAGCCCTGAAATCACCGTCACCAAACCCACCAGACTCCTTTTAAATAAACAGTCATGTTAGTGTGTATAGAGGCAGCATGTTGTCACATCTAACTGGTGAATTAAGGGTTAATTTCAACCAAACCAGAGCTGGTGATTGTTGAACCAAGATGGTTTCTGTGAGTTTTATTTTGTTTCTATTGACTTTGAATGAAGTGTGTTTTATCTCTGTAGGGATCCTTTCCAAAACTTAGAATAACAGTCTGAGCCTGTCAGTGACAAAAACACTGTTAGTGGACGTATGTTTCACCGCTGCTGCAGTGCTCTCTCTCTCAGTACTGAACCAGCTTAAAAAATGATCACTCCCATTTGTCATTTAGACACAAAACACGAGGGGAATGGAGCCCAAGTTAAAACACCAAAGTTACCCTTCAGGGTTGGAAAAGGTCGTTTGATTACAGAATCTTAACTCAAGTTCCACTCGGTGTCTTTTTCTGCATAGTCGACTCTGTGAGCGGACTCCCTTTAAACGAGATGTGGTTAAAAGCTCCTGAAAAAGTTAGGGACTGGACGGAGAGTTCAGATTTTCATGTCAAACAACATCAGTCCTTAAAACATGTTACTCAGTGAAGACAAAAGAAAAAGACGTCATTAGGACGAAATCTGATGGGTTGGAAACAAACGTCCAGGTCAGATGAACGCTCTTTCAACTTGCTGCTTCAGCAGTGACTGTGTCTGAATACACAGTTTGCTGCATAACGTGTGAGCCATGTGGATAAAGATCAAACATTCGACATAAGAAAACACAATTTAAACAAAAACATAAATTAAAATAAATAAATGTGTTAAAACCATGAAGAAGAAGGAATAAGAATAATTAAGATCATCAGCTGAGCAGTCAGAATCAATACAACACGAGAATAAAACATAATAAGACACATTAGTTAAAACCAATGAAAGACGTAAGAATTAAAATTATTCTCTGAGGTTAAACTTGTGAATTATCGAGAGAATATTTGATACCCTCCGAGATTAAAATGGTATATTCATGAGAAAAAAAACAGATTTCTCCTGAGATTTAAGTGGCAAATTTCTAAGAACAAGCCTCTGACATTATCTGAGATTAAAATCCTAAATTTACAAGAAAAAAAACGTAGATATTCTCTGAGAATAAATGTCATAAATCTACTGTGACAACCCTCTGATATTCTCCAAGATTAAAGTGGTACATTTACGAAAAGTAGTCTGATATATTCTGATACTGAAGTGGATAAATTTTCAAGAACAAATGTCCGATATTCTCTGAGGTTATATTGGTAAATTAACAGCAGAAGAATGTTGATATTCTCTGAGAATAAATGTCATAAATGTCCGAGAAAAAAAATGTGGATATTCTCTTAGATTTAAGACGTATATATGTACGAGAAAAAATCTAAAATTTTGTGAAATTGAAGTGGTAAAATTACAAGATAAAAACCTCGGATATTCTCTTTGTTTAAATGGGTAAATTAATAAGAAAGAAATTCGTACATTCTCTGAGACTCCAGCAGTAAATTTAAATATATAAAAAAATTCTCACAAATTTTGCAAAATTCACTCAAGTTTTTCTGTCGTAAATGTACAAGTTTTCCCTCAGCACATTGCCCCACCTCTGTAATTTATTATCTCACTGTTGTAGGTTTCTGAACTTAGTCTTTGAGTCTCAGAGTTTAAAGGTCTGACATGTTAAAGAAATAAGATCTGACTTGAATAAACTGCAAAGTCCTGCAGATTTCCCCTCAGAATCAGCACTTAAGAAGATGAAGGCACTTAAACGTTCTCTCGTGGATTTTACAGGTGCTTTTTGGTTGGGTCTCCACCAAACACCACAAGTTACCAAGTCATTGTCAGATTTGCAAAAACTCCAAGTTTGAAAACTTTGATTAACGTCACAGTCAGGACCTGCATGTTTGTGGATAAACGCGTCGTCTTGTTTCCGACCCGTCAGATTTATGAATGTTAGAGGTGACAGAGAAAGCCACAAGAAGAGTCCCAAAGTTTTAATAAACAGGACGTACCATTTAGGCATAAAGAGCAGAGCTGAGGTGTGTCGGCGGCAGCAGCGATTCGGTCCTGGGTGATTTAACTGTTGTTTTCTTTGTTCTCGGGGAGGTGGGTGGGTGAACGTATGTCGGGATCTTTTGTCGGGGAGCGAGGCCTCATTTCTGACTTCTGTTCGGGTCTCTGAACATATCTCACAGAATGTACAGAAATAAAATCAAGATTTTTTTCTTTACAGCTAAATTTGAAAAAAAAAAAGGAACTTTTTTTTTGTCGAGTACATGTATTGCGAGGCCTCTCATTTATGTAGATGTTTCACTCCATTCAAATAAAAAACAGATAAATGACGCTGCCTCTGTGTCTGTTCAATGCTGCTTTCAAGGACGCCGGCTCTCCTTCGCCGCCCGGCTGCCAATCAAAGGCCGGCGTGGGAGGTGTTGCTTTGTGCGGCTCCATCCAGACGAGTGGCATTGAAACATCGCCAGCGCCTCGCTTTTATGTGTAGGCCCATATGTTTCCGTAGCAACACAGACCCTCCACATTATTACCTGCAGCTCACTCAGGATGAAGTAGCTCCGCTGCTCAAGTTTGCCTGAGCGAGACAGAAAAGGTTAATGATGATGAAGATGAAGTGGCGGGGGCGTCTGAACACCAATCTGTCACGACGAGAGGTGTGAAACGACCACTGCAACACCGAGGTGTGAAACGTTGTAGTAACAAATCAGGAGCGAGAGTGAAGGCAACAAATCAGACGTGAGGTTTAATGTGTCGTGTTATAAAACAACAGGGAGGAACCACGGTGGTGCGTTCAGGTCCAACACCAATTATTGAGTATTTGAATTATTAAATTTACAGCTGCAGATTTGAAGGAGACTGTTTTCATCATGAGACATATCAGAGAACTTCAAATTCTGGTCTTTGATTCAGACTGTTTTTAACTTGAGCCGATTAATAAATCAGTGGAAAAGTGAAATGTTTGATTCTCTTAAAGGTACAGTTCACCCCAAAATTAGAAATATTTTTACTCTTCCAAGCTGGCGATGGTCGTGGCTGTAGGCATCACGTTTTCGCCTTATCTGTCCCACTCTCATTAATGCAATATCTCAAGAACGCTTCCAGGTAAGTTCATCAAATTTAGCACAAACATCCACTTGGACGCCAGAATGAACTCATTAGAATTTGGTCGTCAAAGGTCACTATGACCCACTCTTGGACACTGACCTGCTAGTTGGGAACCACTGATCTACAGAACAGCTTTAGAGAGTTTCCTCAAATTAAGCACAAATATCCGTTTGGACTCAACAATGAACTGATGGTATTTTGGTGGTCAAAGGTCAAGATCACCATCACCTCATCCATCACATTCTCTTAAGCACAACATCTCAAGAACTTCAGCACAAACATCCACTCAACTCAACAATGAACTGATAGTATTTTGGTGGTCAAAGGTCAAGGTCACTGTGACCTGGTTTGTCTAGTCTTGTGAACTTAATATCTCAAGAAGACCCTTAGGGAATTTCCTTAAATTTGGCACAAACATCAACATGGACTGGAGGATGAACTTATGAGAAATTGGTGGTCAAAGGTAACTGTGATCTTGCGTCCGTCTCATTCACGTGAAGGCAATATCTCAAACAGGGCTTGAGGGAATATCCTCAAATTTAGCACAAACATCCCCTTGGACTCAACAATGAACTGATGAAATTTGGTGGTCAATGGTCAGTGTCACTGTGACCTTGCATCTGTCTCATTTTCAAGAACGCACTTAAAAATGCCTTGAGAGAATGCCCTCCACTTTGGCACAAACATCTGTTTGGACTCACAAATGAACTGCTTAGAATTTGGTGGTCAAAGGTCAAGGTCACTGTGACCTCATAAAACTCAAGAATTCATACACTAATTATGACATAATTTTACACAGATGTCTAATAAGACATAAGGAAGTGATGACATTTTATATTTAAAAGACCTTCATGTGAATTATTTATCTTGTAATTAGAAAACAAACAGCCGACTTCTCGATAAGTCATCATGAGAAAATATCTTTAGTTTTCTTGTTATAAAGAGTTGATTGTTTCGTCATCTCAACACAACAAGGCTCGTTTTCTCCAGGTAATGAAATCATTAACTCGTGAACTTGAGATAACTTTAAAAAAAAAATTGAAAGCCATTTTCGGCCTCTGGACAGAGCAGCAACAGTCACAGACATCACACCAGGGTGTGACGGGTTAAAGGAGACAAGAAGAGGACGAGACAGCGTCTGTTTTTCTCAGATTTATTGACTCTTTACATCGTACAACAGAAACAATGAGGACCGGATGGCGTGGAGGCGTTTCCAGAAGAAAGCATGAAGGACGGACACAGAGTGTGAAGATGGCGGCAGAGACGTTTTTCTACCTCGAGACACGATCCAGTAAAGACGCTACCATGTTAATTAGTACGAACTGCTCCTTTAAAAAGAAGGTACGTGGTGGTGGGGAAATGTTGGTGAGTTAAAGTGAGGAAGAAAGTCCTTTAAAAAAAAAAACCAACTGTACAGCAAAAACAATATTTTTAAAATCAAACATCACAGTAAAAATTACAATCTTTAAATAAATTAAAAAAAAAAGCTCCACATAATAAATAGATATTACAATCTGTTAATACGAGACAGCAGCTCGTCACGAGTCGACTGTCGTTAAAGCAGAAACATCAGACGACTGAATCAGGAAGTCGTTAACTGGTGTCATGGAGCTGGTTTAAACTGGTCCAGTTCACTGAGCCACATCTCAACTGGTCTCACGGAAGAGACAAAATTATTAAATTAAAATTTTCCAAAAATAAAATATTTTAAAATAAAAACAATAAAATAAAATATTTATTTTAAATAATTAATAAAATAAAATGTAATAATGTAATTATTCTAAAACCATATTTAAATAATAAAAATACTTTTAAAATAATAATAAAATTAAGAGCAAAGTATTAAGATAAAACAAAGACACCTGATCAGACAACTGGCTCACTGCTGTAGCAAAAATTAATTTTCAGCTTTGAAAAAACAAAATCACAACTAGAGGTGAAGAACAAGAAACATTAAAAATAAAACTGCCAAAATGTACTTAATTTCAATTTGGTGGTTAAATAAATCAATACAAACAAATAATTATAGAAATAATACCAAAAATGAAGAGTAAAATTATAAAATTAATAAAATATATGTAAAATATTCGATGGAATTTTGGCTGCTGTTTTGAATAATTTAGTTTAATTCAAATATTTGTTGTTTGGTCTTTTTAATCGACAGTGCTGTGCAATATAAAGGCATTTTAATTTCTGCTGAAACCCAACATGTTCAAAAAACTATTGGATAGATGATGATGATGAAATGTGGTTCGTCATTAATTTAGCGCCATCATCAATTCAACATGTTAACGTGTCCAGTACTTTGGTTTATGACCAAATACCTGCAGTACTGATGACATCGATCAGCCTCGGCTGTGTTCACTGATAATTAGCTAATGTTAGCATGCTAGCATGTTAGCAACACTCTAAACTAAGATGGTGAAACTTTCAGGGTCAAATTTCAGTTTTAGCTGCAGACACCTGGTGGGAAATCAGTGTTATTCATTAATAATGTCTGAAATCTGCTCAATGTCAAAGTTAAACATTAAACAAATAAAGAAACTTAAACAGTAACTAATGTAGTTTTCAACCTGGACTCTAATTTCTCAGACACAAAAGGTGAAAAAAAAACAGGGTCCAGATTGAAAATTCATGAAGTTCCCATTTAACATAATTAATAAACTATAATTAATAATCATTCATTTTTAGTCTGACGTGATCCGACCCGTCATGGCAGTAATTGTTCTGATATATGTTAAAAAGCGTCACTTTGTTTTAAACTCGTGACTTTTGTCCCTGTCAGGATCCTGTAGGAATGATTTCTGACATTATTCCAGAGTTAATTAGCCCTGCGTCACCATGGTTACCACGGTCATCTACCGCGGTTAAGAGACCCAGCTTCATGACACCAGAAGAGTTCGATACTAACATCCTGACGCAGACTGCTGCAGCTCTGAAACAAACTGTATGATGATGATGATGATGATGATGATGATGATGGTTTGCAAGCAGTGGTGGTTATAAGTGCAGCACAGGTAATATGTCTGAGTGTCAGTGCATCAGTTAAGGTTAGTCAGAGTAATAAAGGGTTAATCAGGGCCAGCCTTCAGTCCACTCTGATCCTCACACACACATCCAGGGACGTGATTGGTTAGTTAGATGTTTGTTGACATTTGATGGGCTCCTCCTCCCCCTCCTCGCGAAGCAGGCGGTTCATCAAGTATTTGAAGAGTAATGAGGTCACTTCCTGTTAGAAAAGTGAGGCTTTCTTCTTCAGTTCATTTCGTCTCCACAGAGAGAGGCGGTCGAACTCGGCCATCGGCATCCCGAAAATCTCCTCAAACTGCTCCGGAGACAGATGCCTCTGAGAGGAGAAGAAGAAATGAATGACAGCGTATTTATCCAACGTGTGTTGAAGGACACAGTGTGTTAGTGTCAAAGTGACCAATGGGAACGACAGTATTTGAGACGGGTCCAGTTTAAGAGAGCGCGCTGGATCGTGAGGTCAAAGGTTTTATGTAACCTCTGTTCATACATCAGTAAACTACAACTATAAAATGAAAGAGAAAAAAATCACTTCATTCACTGGGCCGACTGCCGGCAACTTTTAAGGTGGAACGTTAACTTGTAATGTTACTCAATGCATGAGTTGATGACGTGAATCCATCAGCACACCTTCAATTTCTCTGTGACAACTTTGACCATCACTTTAGTTTTTATATGACACACACTTTTAGTAATGACTTTAAAAATATAGATTGATTTGGAGCGGATTATGTGAAGGTCATATATTCTAATCCTCACTTCCTGTGGGCTACAGCAACACTAAACCCCTGAGCTTGCCTGAGAAGGACTAAATGCACAAAGCTGCTATTTTTAAATATCCCATGGAGAGAGACTCTCACTGCAGCCTGTTGTATTTTGTTGTGAAAATGTGGGCGTGCAGCCTCGTTCTGTGGACGATAAACCAGGTGCAGACTTCCATCTGTGTCACCGCTGATGAGGAAATACAGCGAGTGCTGGACGGAGCAGTGAGTGACAACAACCCCGCCCACATTTAAGAGGACTGTCTGAACACACCCAGGGTCTAGGGACCATGTCTGAAGGCTTACTGCTGGTTCCAAAGGTGCTGGACTAAAAGGGTTTGGTGGAGACGGGACTCTCTCTCAAAACGTCTTGTCCCCATTCGTCACTTCGACACAAGTTTTCTGCACCGACCTCAGGACAGAGCGAGGTGTCACAATAAACTGCAGCAGTGATAAATGTATTATCCAGTTTAATCTTTCAGTTTTAAATCACTTGAAGACATTTAGTTATTTTCCTGCTCAAAATATGAAAGAAGAGTGTTGCTGTCGATGTGTTCAGCTCAGTAAAGTAGAAACACCACAGAGCACAAACACTCCTGCAGTTAACATTTAACACAAACACATTAAAGTCAAAATAAACTTCAAGTACCAAAAGTCAAAGTCCTCATATGCAGAGTAATATGTATTATTATGATGATTGATGTATGAATGTGCTGATGAGTTTGATGTTGATCAGCTGATGGAGCTCATTTTAATGACTCTGATTCATCTGTAAAATGACATCATTATTTATTATTGATTAGATTTTGTATCAATAATCGGACAGATGATTTTAAACTGTGGATTTTCTGAGTTATAATTCATGCACACACACTCTGATACACACACTCTGATACACACCTCCAGTCGAGTGCGGTCAACTCCTGGTGGCAGCTTACAGCGCCCTCTGTGGGTCACAATCAGAGCTTCATAGGGATAGATCTGAACAGACAGGGAACAACATGAACTGTGACATCATCATCATCATCATCATCATCATCATCATCATCATCATCATCATGTCACCTCTCAGGCTGTATCATATATCACTAAAATTAACAGGTAAAAATTACAAATATGTTCCTTCATGTTGACATTTTACAGATTTGTGTTTTGCTTCAGCACAATAAAAACTTTTTAATTCAACACAAAAATATATCTGAATGAATGTTTTTGTTTTTGTGTTTGTTTACACAGTTCATCTCTCATGGAATTATTCAGACACATTTATCAAAGACAAACACAATATTCTGATTATATAAACCAGTCAGCATCTCATGAGACGATATATCAACCTCAGACAAGCCTACACACAAAGGCCCAGCAGATAAACAATAATAATAATAATAATAATAATAAAGTCCCAGTAGAAAAAAAACCCCTAAAAGCTCATTGAGGAAATTTAAAAAAAAAATGGAAACAAATACACAAAAAAGTCCCAGAAGACAGAAAACAAAAAATAAAATGAAAATATTCAAATGTTCAAGATTAAAAAAAAATAGAAAAACAAAGTTCTAAAAGATTACAAACAAAACAGATAAAGAAATCAAACAAACAAATAATTAAAAAATAATAAAGTCCCAGGAGGACAAAAAACTACAAGGAAAAACTAACAGAAAAAATAAGTCCTCTGAGAAAAAAAATGAATAAAAATACTGTCAGAGTCAAAGGGGATTAAAAAACAAATAAAGTTCTAAAAATGAAATAATTATAATAATAATTACAAGAGATAGAAAAGTAATTAATAAATAAATATTGCCCCAGGAGATAAAAAAAACTAAAACAAATAAATAGATCATTAAAAAACAAATTAGGTAAAAACTAAATAATATAATAATAATAATTAATAAATAAATAAATATTAAAAGTGCCTAAAGATTTTAAAAAAGCTGAAAACAAACAAAAAATTCCAGTAGATAAAATTAAATTAATTAAAAAATAAAAAAAAGAAAATAACACAAAAAAACAAAACAACTAATACATGAATAAATAAATAAACAAATACACAAGAGAAAAAAGAAAAGAAAAATAGGAAAATCAAAGTTCCAGAAGATTAAATAAATAAATAAGTAAATAAAATGACTCACGACATTAAAACTACAAAAAAAAATTCTAGGAGATTAAAAAAAGAGAGAGAGAAAAACTATACATATAAAGTTAAAATAATAATAATAATAATAATTATTATTATTATTATAATGAGTCAATAAATAATAAAACAAAGTCCCAGGAGATTAAAAAAAATAAACAGGAGATGTTTAACAACAGATATTAAATGTTGCTCACACGTATAGAAACAATAAACAAACACAAACAAATTAATCTGCCGTCATGTGTCAGCTCAGAGTCAAAACAGCTCTCACCTTCTGCTCCAGGATACTCGGCAGAGAGTTTCCTCTGTCCATCCTCTCCCTGCGAGCGTCTCCGTTCTGCGCACGCACACACACACACACACACACACACACACACACACACACACACAGTATGACAAATACTCCTGTACAGTCTAATAAACATAAATATCATCACAGTGACGCAGAGCTGAAGCCAAAAGTCAACAGTGTTAGAAATCAGTGCATGGTGATGGTGTGAAGATGTAGCACACACACACACACACACACACACACACAGGGTGGTGCAGGAGGAGTCAGACGGCAGGTTCAACACAGAGCTGCTGATGTCATGCGTGTGCCACACACACGGCGTGGAGACGACAGACTCACCTGAGCAGCTGCAGACACGCGACGACAGGAAGTTAGAGAAGAAGAAGAACCACAACATGAGGAGTAAACAACAACCACAGTGCGAACAAACAAACAAACAAACAAACAGAATCAATGTGCACAAAGTTCTTCAACATCCTGACTAGGATCATCTCGCCACGAGGAGCGACGGCGGGCAGAGATACTGTGTCAGGTCAGTTTGAGTTCAAAACAATCTCACTTCTTTTACTTTACTGCTGGTGCGTCATTTAGTGTTCTGGAGTAGCTTATTTATATGTATTTATAACTGTGTAAAGAGTGAAGAGAAAGGAGAGACATTTACCTTGTTGTCCTTTATCTGTGGAGAACTCTGCAGACTGCATCTGTGAACACACACAGCACATGATGTTGATGTTCGACACATGACAAATGACACAGACGGTTCAGAGCTGAAGACGTGCTCACTACTGTCAATGTGTAAAGGTCACAGCGACTCATAAAACCAACCCGTCAAAACATCAGCATCACGAACCAAAAACGTTACCGTCAGCTCTGTGACGCCGCCACCAGGACAGACTTTAGATCAGGGCTGTCCAACTCATTTTAGTTCAGGGGCCACACAGCCCAGTTTATAACAAGTAGGCTGGACCTGCGAAACTAACGTCCACCATCACATGATAATCATTAAGGAGCAATCTTCTTTGTAATGGCACTTCCAGTTTCAGATTTTCAAGGTAGAAATGTGTGACTTTTACTTGTCTGTCATGTCCTCAACATCAGGAATTATCTTTTCATTTTTATTTCCAGCAACCCAAAAATCAAAGAATGAAAACATTTACTTTGTAATTTATGAGGGACAGCAGTAATTAATTTTATACTTCTTCTGATTTTAATCCAATCAGTCATATTTCCATAACGTTGTGTGTATTTTATAACGCCTTACTTTGAAAACTGAACGCAGTCACACATCCTTCTGCTAACTATGCTAAGTCAGTTGTTAGCTCCCCTTGTCAGCTCGATCTGGGCTGTCTGAAGGTGTTATTCAGTGTAACACATATTCATGTCAGTGTGTGGATGAACTACAGTCGTAGTGTCAGCTCATGTGACCGTGGACATCACAGTGATTGACTGCAGTTAATTCTTCTATATTACTGACTGTACTAATGAGCTGTAGCAGGGTAGCTACCTCGCTAATAGTGGTGTGTCGTCCATGAACGAATCGTTCAAAAGAACAAATCTGTTGAGTGAACGTACTGAACTGAATCACTTCCGAAACTGATTCGTTCATTCCTCAGTTCAGCTGAGCTCAGCAGTGAGCGTGCAGGCCGGGCGTGGAACTGACAATTCGGTCCGTGCGAACGATGAATCACTCGCGAGTCGTGAAGCAGCCAGGGTGCAGGGAGGGACTGCCTACCTCGTAACGAATCACTCAGTGAACGAATCACACGGTGAATGAATCACTTGGTGAACGACGTAACTCAGATCCCTGAGTGATTCAAATCATTTCTTCTCAGCGACACACATTCATAGGGACCATTTTCTCCAAGCTAACGGCTAATGTAGCCAGGAGTGAACATGAACACAATCGCACACCTCCCCATTGTTTTCACAAACTTAAAACGTTAGGCTGGCCAGTAATGAGACTCACCAGTGCAGGGCAGACGCAGCAGCTCAGCCGTGTATCACTTCAGTGAGTCGGACTACACAGTACACAGTCAGGGCTCCTCCCGCCAAGCACTGAACGATTCGGTGAACGAATCTTCTGAATGAATCTTTTTAATGAACTGATTCTAGTGATTCAGTAACATCTAAATAACTGCTTTGCCCATCACTACTCGCTAACACTGCTAACAGATATAATAATCATGAGAGTGAGTTATATTAGACGTTCAAATCTCCAGAACACAAATGTGAGTTTGTATTAACACAAAGTGTTCATGATACGTCTGTTGAGGACGCGGTGGCTCATGTTGGTAGCTGTCATTTCTGTGCTGGTTTGTAGTCTCAACCTTTAGTGAGGTGGCTGTTACATTTCTTCAGACCAGCTCTATTTCCCAACACTGCTCGCTAGGTGAACAACGTCGGTGCTACCAGTGAGTAACTATTACAACAAGCACCAAAGGAAAGTCTGTCAGAATGATGCAGTTATCATGGGTACAATCATCTCTTACGTACAGTCATCCAAAGGGCCAGATAGGCCTTCTGACACCTCTGATCATCTGTACGTTGTTTGTTCTAACTCATGATGTTTTCAATGTGCAGAATCTCATTTGTTCTGTAGACGAGCACTTACTCGGGTCAGACCTGGTCCTGAGTGTGAAGGAGACTTTGAAGCACTCGCTGACAAACCTGCCGACAAACATTAAGAAAACACGTTGAGCTCCGGTTCATGAACCCAGAAACTAAAACCTGAAGACGCCTCAGACGGCAGAGTCTCACTGGTGTGCAGGTGCGTTCTGTCAGGCAGCGACTGTGTCTTCCTCCGAAAGTGAACGGCCTTCTCCTTCTCCTCCTTCAGGATCAGACGACCCAGGTTGGACTTGATCTGGATTCACAGACACAGGAGCCATCGGTCATCTCTCCTGGTTCATACTGTGTGTGTGTGTGTGTGTGTGTGTGTGTGTGTGTGTGTGTGTGAGTCAGACTCTTTACCCACGGACCTTTTCCAGCTCTTGCTCCCGCAGCGTCTCAGCCTCGTTCGTCAGGTCTTCAAACTCGTCTTCCTCCTGCAGATCCTTCTTCTTCCTCCTCCACTCGATCTCTATGAGAGTTCAACCTCAGAGTTAGGGCAAGATACAAACCACCAGAGCTCCCTGGGGTTTAAAGTGTGGCTGTGTGCAAAGACGGACCTGTTTGTCAGAATGAGACAGTACAACAACAGACTGTGTTTTGTGATTTAAAGCTGCACTTTGGATTGTGAAACTTTTGGGTTCTCCTGAGAAATATTCGGAGTGTCTGCGTGCACCTCCTGCAGCAGTGCGACATGCAGAGGGCTGGGTGAAGGAGGACAGAGCCTTGATAAGCAGGCGTGGTGATTATTCACACACTGTCTCAGCTGGTCTGTTCACTGGTGTCATCACTCTGAAACTGCTGAGTCACCCTTTAACGCATCACATATTAAACGACACCAGGCTGCTTCAGTAGAACCACAGTTATCAGCTGCTGCAGAGCAAAATGTTTCGTGGGAGAACACAAAAGTATTTCTTCATTTATTTCACCCATCTGTTTTTTTTCTGTACGATTCTCAGTCTAACACTAAATGACACTCTATCATGGAACATTTTCATACTGCAATAAAACAGATTCGATGACTTCTCGTGGCTTTAGGTGATGTTGGCAGGAAACAGTTGCTGGTTATAATAATTAACCACAGGTGGAGTTCAGGTTTAAGAGATGTGATTTAGTTTCAGGCAACACAGGTTTAACCCGGGCTTAAACGTACCCATGGCAGCCAGTGAGGGGGGGCAGGGCCAGTACTCGGTCTCAATCTTGGACGGCTGGTTTGGGTCTGGAGGCTGAGCTGCTGGAAACTTTGCTGACTTAATGACGCCTTCCAGATGTTTGTTAACATCTGCAGAGACGACAGAGGGACAACATGAAGAAGAGGAAATACAGGAGCAGCACAGAGACACGTGACGAAGAGCTCACCTTGTTTGTAGATGGGAGGTTTCCTGTAGATGTTGGAGCCATTATCTGAAAACAGATTTCTCAGAGTCAAGATTAAAAAGTATGGAAGCCCAAGGCTGCACATATTAAAATATAATCATTTAATCTACATTAATTTTATTTTAATTTGCATGCATGGTGTATAACGAATAGATAACAGAAATGGCAATCAAATAAATGGTTAGTTTTTATATCTAGATTGTTCAACCTACTCTTTTTCTGTGTGACAGGATTTGATTTCAACCCTTACTTCCATTTACTTTAAAGTCGTGCCCTCTAGTGGCCATAATGATTATTACAGGGACAGAGGAGTACGTGACGTAGCATAAAACCTAACAAAGTGCACGTAATGTTGTACAAATGTCCCCATAGGGTGGGTCCATCAAACAAACACAGGACATCCACCGAGGAGACTAATGTTCATGTCCTGAAGACAACATTGACTTCTTTTAATAACAACATAGCCATGCTAGCATATGTAGCATGCTAAGCTAGTGACATATGTAATGTATGTCACATGACACGCTGCACGTAAAGTTAGTAGCAAAGTACTTATTTATTGCCAAACTATGTTTTTCCTAAATCTAACCACGTTTTGTCACCTAAACCATCCAGGTAGTTTAGTTGCCAAAAGCTAAGTAGGTACTTTTGTTCAGGTAGTTTTGTTAACTAAACCTAATCAGGTAGATTTGTCCAAGTAGTTTTGTCACCTCAAGATAATCAGTTAGTATGTTGTGTAAAGATAACCAGGGAGTTATGTAGCCTAAACCTAACCAAGTAGTTTTGTTGCCTAAAGCTAACCAGGGAGCTCTGTCACCTAAACATAACCAGGTAGTTTTATTGCCTATACCAGACCAGGTTGTTTTGTCCAGGTAGATTTTTTTCCTAATCCTAACCAGGTGGTTTTGTCACCTAAACATAACCAGGTAGTTTTGGAGCTTAACTGCGACTGCTTGCATTTCATGACGTTAAGGATGCATTTAAAACTGTGACCATGTGTGAATATGTGACTGTGACTATGTCGTTTTGGGGTTGGTCTTACAAGTCATTTCGGAAATCAGTGGACATCGATGTATACTGTAGTTTAAGTATGAGAGTGCGTTGGGTTGAAATGACCCACGTCTCCCTCGTATTTGGGAATCTGGATTAGAATGACATAACTGGTTTGGAGACAAAAATCAGGTCCACACATCGTAATTCATTCAATGTTGGGGTTCAGACGGTTGCTTTATAGTTGTGGTCCCCAGCCTTAATTGATATAAACCATCTTGTGTGTGTGTGTGTGTGTGTGTGTGTGTGTGTGTGTGTGTGTGTGTGTTACCTGGTCTGTGGAAATGCTGCTGGCTGGTGCTGATCTTGCGTGCAGCCTGCAGTTGCATCATCGATCCTCCAGGAGAACCACTCTCACTTTCTGCCCTGCGAGCCTTCACCTGGAAAGATAAAAACACACAGAGGAGAAAGAGAAGTGGTGCAAACTGTTAAATGTTTGAAGCCGACTAGCAGAATTATACAAAGAATGCTGCTTTGCTTTGCCCTCATGTAGTTAAAAATGTGATCTCCTTTTCTTTCTCGATTAGTAACAACATTACACCACCATAACAAACAGCTAAACTCCATGCTGGACTGGAGCTCAACAGAGACGCTTTCTGTTCTCAGAGACTGCAGGCGAGTAGCGACTTTAAATGTCACATTTTTAACTTTGTGACGAAACAAAGCAGCGATTGATTTCAAGAACTGGACGAGAATATGAAGGCATCAGTCAAACATTTGCTTTTTGAATCAGTCTGGGTCGTGACCAGCCACTGACTCATGGAAGATCTGACATGGGTCACCAAAGGTTCATTTACTGAAACACTGCTAACTACTGACCACTAATCTGTGTCTTTTAAAAATAGACTGTTTATTTGGCCTCTGGTTATTTAGCAGCACATTCAGCAGCTTTATTACAGCTACACAGTAGAATAACAAAATCAAATTGAACAAAACATTCATTTAACCAACTGGCTTGTTGTTTCTGGAGCTTTTGTCCACATCTCACAACCTTCATCATCAGCAGGTGAAGGTTATGAGATGTGAGAATGAAACTGGGATGGACTTTGAAATTTCTGAACTACACTAAGGTACTGGTGTAAAACAAATCATGCAGTGATTTGTGTGTGAAACAAGTGAAGCAGTCTGTGGCAGCTCTTACCTCAGGAGACATGGTGGGAGACGTGGCGGGAGGAGACAGAGACCGCTGCAGATCAGAAACACAATAAAGACATTAACACTCTAAATCTTTAAACTACTCAGGAAGGCAGAGAACTGGAAGGCCACCTCCGGTGAACTTGATAAACTGCTTAATTGTTTTATTGTGCAGCTGACAGAATATATTTTCATACAGATTGTAAGAGTCGTTGAGGATTCTGGAAATTTTATCGAAACAAAAGTAAAAAAAAACAACAACAACAACAATTACCTGTTAATTTTGTTTTAAAGACAGTGACAGTGAAATCAGTAATCTGAATTATTACAGAACATGAGATACACAAATCAGGGATTTTTTGGTTATCATTCCCCCATTGTTAGTTCGAATAAACTGAATAACCACAAAATGTTTTTATTTATTTATTTTTTTTAATTACAGCCAAAAAAAAAAAAAAATCACTAATTCTAGTTTTAGGTTTAGCAGTGGCTAGTCATCTTTTTCTGACAAAGAGTCGCCAAAATGCAACCAGGTAATTTTGTCGCCTAAGCCTAACCAGGTAGTTTTGTCACTTTAACCGATGGAACAGAGTGGTGCAGAAATGAGTCCTTAAACCCGCAAATTAGCATTTTTGCTCTCCCTGTTCCCTTGTCTCAAAGTCAGTGGGTTTTTGTTGGATGTCTGAAATAAGGTCTGTGGTTGACACAAGCTGAAGAGACTTTCACGCTTTGCTCTACGAAATAAAATAGGCAGTAAATACTCAACTGTGGAAAAAATGCAAATACATCAAACAAGAATGAACTTGAGGTTGGTTTTCATTTTTGAACCTGTTTACGTACAGTAACAACAAATTTCTGTACAGTAAACCTTTAAGTTAAATTACTTCAACAAAAGTAGAACTTTTTCAAGAAGGCACCTAAATTACAATAACGTCTGGCTCATATTACTTTAAGAAAAAATCAGTTTAAACATGAATTAATGGTTTAATTAGTACTTTGCAAGCACTTCTCCCTACAGTTCATTATTCATTCATTATTCATACTGGTCCGCCAAACTGTTTCACTGGCTGTCAGACTTCACACCTACCAGGAACCTTCTGGTGCTGCTGAATGTGATGTTACAAACAGCCCATCTGTTTTGGTTTTAATACAATACATTCTTTTGGAATCAAACTCCTGTTTAAATTCTATGTGAAGATCACACCATCTCCAAAACATCAGATAACCTCAGCGTCTGTTTGTGCTTAACTTTTTAGTGTTTGTTTTTGTAAATTCATTGTGTTCCCTGATCTGGCTTAATATTATTACCAGAAGAGATACGAAACTACGAAACCAAGACCAGAGATGTGATAAACTGGAGTCACATCACCCACTAAAAGTGTCTGATGGTGTCAGAGGTGGAGGAGCAGGTAAGAAATTCCAGTCAATTTTTCAGTTCTAGTTACTGTGTGCCATTGTGTTGCACTACTACTGTAAAACTTGAATTAAAAGCCTGGTCCCAGTTAAACGCCCAGTCCCTTTCACTAGCCCGGTGTGGCTCCACATTTTGACTGTCTCTATTAGAGGCCTGTCTCTATTAGAGGCCTGTCTCTATTAGAGGCCTGTTCTAGTTGCAAAGCAGTTCCTTTTTCTTTCCTTCTTTGGATGTATAAAAGAGGGTTGTTAACTACCCACCTCAGCTAACATAATCTCTCAAAACAGATTCTGCAATTTACATTGTAGAATGTGTCGGCAGTCCTGTGTGAAAGACGACTAGACGTGGCGAGGGCGGGGCTTTGAGTTTGAACGACGCTGCGCTTTAGCCACTCACAATGGAGGGGGCGTGGCCGAGACGTGCAGGTGTCCCCAGGAAATGTGTACCTACAGAAACAGCAAGCTCCGCATCCATAGCGACCGATCCACCCAAAACGCCGTCTCGTCAACGTGAAAAAAAAAGTTTTTTCCAGCGGATGTCTTAGTTACAACATGATTGAGCTAACTGGAGTAGTTTCATGTCGTATCTGACAACGGGAGGCTTTTAACAGATGACGTCCTGATGTTAGCTTTGATGCTGTTAGCTGATGCTTTCTAGACATCATGATTTCCCCAAACTGAATAAATACCACACATAGCAACACAAAACTGCTTTGCTAGCTCAGTCATGTTGTAACTAAGATAAAGATAAGATAAAAAGACAAGATAAAAATATTTTATTCATGCACTGTTTATTGAGTTATTACCTTATTTTCATACAGTCTGTGGTTATTACAGACACCGCTAACAGCTAACGATAACAGCTAAAGGTTAGCCCAGCTAATCTACAATGTTATTATTGTTATTTACAAAACGTGCACACGGAAATAGACGTTTGTTCAGTCATTGTGTTTATAGACTTAACAAACATCAGATTAGTCTACACGGTGATATAGTGACGTGAAAAATGTGATATATAGCTAAACTCTGCTGGTTTTCTACCTGAAGCATTTGTAAACAACACGGCGATTCCCTGGGGGCGCCGCCGGAAGTGAAGGACGTGAGCGATCGCCGAGGCCCCTGCACTTCCATTAGTCGAAAAACTCCGGGCTGTGGCTCCAGAGGTAAAGGAAGGAGAAAAAAAGTTTTTGTTTTTTTTGGGGGGTTTTTTTTACCGATGGATTTCCAGACTGCAGCTAACATAGATCGCATATATAAATATAAATGTAAATAAAGTTTTGTCAATATGGAGATGCATTAGCTTGGTTCAGTTCATTTTACTGAAACCATGAGCACCAGAGAAGACCATAATTCACTGAGTTTTACCAGCATGACAAAACACAAGTGGTGACTCCCTTCCTCTGATTACACAACAACTTATTCATATTCTTTTAGTCTTTCAGGCTCCACTGATCAAAAGAATCAAACGTGTTTTTCGTAAAAATGAATAGTTTATGAATATTGTTTTACCAGAATAAAACTTTATTGTGTCTGAGACGAGTGTCATAACATAAGACATAATTGAAATGGTATTCAAAGGCTTAATATTTATACAAGTAGTGTAGCAGTTTCATCACAAGTGATCTGAGTGCTCCAGTGCTTTTCTTGTGGATTCTTCGTCGGGGTTATTTTGATCTATATTGTCCTGGTCTGAGAAGCACCGACCTCCAATTGCAGAAGGGCTGAAGCGCAAGAGATTCCCTCTACCTAATATTCATACTGGTTCAAATAAACAATTGGATTGTATTTCCTGATCTTTGCTGAGTAACATTTTGGTGTAAAAGGAATTAAAGGCCTGTCCCAAATACAGGCCTGCTGAGTTCAGTGATTTAAGCAAACAATAGCCGGGGCTATTAATACAAGTTTTACGGTATATAATCCATGTAGCGTGTGTGTGTTTGTGTACTTCTCTGCGTGGAGGGTCGAGTGGGGAGAAGCTCAGGTGTGGTTTGTAGGTCATCAGGTCCGGTCTCTCAACCTGCAGGATGGCTTTATCTTTCGGCAGAGCTGCCAGGTCTCTGTAGCCCACCACCTGGTCGTTCATTCGGGCCTGAACGCACCACACACAGGTGACAGGTTAGTGCTGCACACACTGATAACACAGGTGTCTTTGAGCTGGTAACAGTGTGTGTTTACCGTGATGCCAGTGGCGGGAGACCCCGGGGTGCTCGAACCCCTGGAAGGAGGCAGGTTGACTGGGGTTACCCGTCCCTCCACCTGCAACACCATCAGAAACATTCAGGAGGTGAATTCACTCCTTTTTTTGACAGATTGGGTCATATTTTCATATTTTCATCCATCATTTCTTTCAGTATTAAAAACATAGTGCTCAGCTAAATCTGGGAATATCACTAACAGAACTCAGACAAACTTATGTGGAAGAGAAAACAAAGGTTAACAGTAAAATTAGACCCAAACTGTCTGTTGTAAACATATTTCAGTTTACAGACTCACTCCTCTTTTGCCACTAAAATATAAGAGCAAACAGCTTTACTTTTACAGTTGATTCAACTTATTTTAATGTCAGATAAGAAGCTAATAGCACTGTAACTTCTGAGTGAAAAATATGCTAGTGCTAATATGCTCAGTGAAATCATAAATATCCTACTGGATAAATATCATTTTATATTTGGTCTTGATGTTAACTAACACTGGCATTTTCAATTAGTGAGAGTGTGGTGTAAAAAAAAAAAAGAATGAAGCATAGGGTTAAACTAAATGCTAACAAACATGCTAGTTAGCTAACACACTGTAAATACTAGCGTGTTGTATGAAGAGACAAAATGTAAATAGGCTAAAACGAAATAAAAAAAGGCTGTATACAGTAATATATTACTGTATATTACTGTATACATACATGTAAATGTATACATTCACATTTTTGTTTGTCACTGAAGTTACGGTACTGTTACCTCTCATTCTGATAATGAAAACGGGACTTAAAAAAATACTGGAATATTGTTTTTATATTTTTATTCAATCAATATGTTTTAAAAGTAGATCTTCCTAATGTTCGAAAGCTAATGTGCTATCAAGATTAGCTTGCTGAGGACAGTGATACTTTATTATATGTATATTATGTAATCGATTTTTTTTAAATTTAAGAATATGTTTTTAGAGTAGATGATACTAACAAATGTTAGTAAGCTAAAATGCTGTAAATATTAGCTTGCTGTATACGGAGATATTGTGTTTAACATTAAAATTACGGTACTGTTACCGTAAGAACTTAAAAAATATGAAGAAAAGTTCCTATTTTTTATTTTCATCTAATTCATTTATAAATATGTTTTATAAAGTAAATCACACTAACAAATGTTAGTAAGCTAACATGCTGTAAATATTAGCTTACTGTGTACAGTGATATTGTGTTTTCTATTAAATGTACTATATTAAATGTACTGTATGAACTTTTTTTTTTAATACTGCCCCTGTTGCAGAGTGTTTTGAATGTGCATACTTTGTGTTTTCAAACTGTCATTTATGAGTCTCTGACAGGATGATGAATTACCTTCTGCATGGCTGGAGAGAAACCTTCCTCCTGTTTGGTTTTAACTAGCTGGAAAAGAAACAAGAGAGAGTCAATCAGCAAATGCATTAGCCATTACCGTATACAGCTTCTTATCACAGGCTGACATTATGAATGAGTTGGGGAATGACTCATCTCGAGTCTGAGGAAAAAGCAAAGTAATGAAATTTCATTTCTGCTGCACGATGTTCTCTTACAGCAGACATTTTAAAGGGTGAGGCCACCTCACAAATATAGTGTTTAATTTTTTTTAAAGATCTGTAATGAAGCAAAACAGCTGGTCACTTAAGTTTCAAAAATACAAAATAAAAAAGTGCACTTGTTGGGGACTATATTCAGCAGCAGCTTAAGACATCTCAAGCAGTTAGCAATGTTAGCCTTAACGTAACAATGAGTCCACAGTGTACCATAATGTTGGTCAATGGTGCAAATTTGCATGTCACTGTTAACTCCAAAACCAGTGTTAGCATGCTAAGTGCTAAACTAAGATGCTAAACAAACTGTTAAACATCAGCATGTTAGCGTTGTTCGTATGTATACCTACAAACAGTAACGCACCAGAATTAAAAATATAAGCCACGTAATCAGGAAGGCTGTGATCATGCAGACAATGCACTGACGGGAGTAAAGAAGGAACTATTATTTAAATTGGAAGTCCACATAAGGGTGGAGGTTGGGTGGTGCAAGGGTCAAACAAACACAGGACTTTCCCCCAGGACGTTGGTGTTCATATCCCGTTTGAATCCTAATGAAGAGTTATTTTAAAGGATGTCGTAGCTTCGTCACCTTATGTTAAGTACGTGTCAGGACAACACCCAACCATGTTTTTTCTCATAAACCTAAACTACGTAACTTTACTTTCCATTAACTGAACTACCTAATTTTACTTTCCTAAACCTAATCTACGTTGCTTTATCTTTGTAAATCTAAACTTAATTACTTCACCATCCTGAAACTAAACTAGGTAACTTTACTTTCCCAACCCTAACCAACGTAACTCTACTTTCTTCAACCTTAACTACATTACTTTAGTTTTCCTACACTTAAATGAAGTGACTTCAGTTTCCTAAACTTAAACAAAGTAACTTCAGTTTCCTAAACCTAAATTAAGTAACTCTAGTTTGCTTAACTTATCCCACGTAACTTTACTTTCATAAACCTTAAATACGTTACTTTTGTTTTCCTAAACTTAATCTTTGTAACTTTACTTTTCTAAACCTAAATTAAATAACTTCAGTTTCCTTAACCTATCCTACGTATCTTTAGTATCTTTAACTTAAACTACGCAACTTTACTTTTGTAATTCTAAGCTACGTTAGTTTTCCTCACCCTAACTTTTCTTTCCTAAACCTAAACTATGTAGCTTCGACTTCTGAAACCTAAGCTACGTTATTTTGCTTTCCTTAACCTATCATACATAACTTTCCTAAGCCTCAACTATGTAACTTTAATTTTCCTTAACCTAAAGACTGTATTGAAAGGTCACAGCAGCAGTGCACAAATTACACAGAGAATACTGCAAAAACAAACACAAGCACTAACATCAGAGTTCATTTGAAGCACATGCACACAAGTGAACAAATTGCAGTAAGATGTGCAAAAAGGATTTTATTATAGGATAAAAAGTTGAAAAAATGTGGGCCAAAAGGTAAACGTAGTTATGAAGTCAGACTAGTCCAATAATTAGTCCTGTGATACTGCAACAAAGCTGAGGTGAGTTAATCAATATTAGTGAAAAAATTCACTTACTAACATCATATTCAGAGACATTTCTCCAGTGAAGTGACTGATTGTGTTAATTCTTTGTGACTGAAATCAGAGTTGGGTTGTTCAGAGAGCTAACAGATCGTCTTTCGTCCTTCTGAGCAGCTTTCAGAACAAACGATCCTGTTTCAAACCTTTCAAACACACCATGTCCCCCGAGGTTAGGCCGGACTGATGGGGACAAGGAGACTGAGTGTAAAACAACACTGTGAATCAGATTTAGGCATGGCTGTTATCAGAGCCTCCTCAGGGGATGGACGGAGGAGGAGGAGGAGGAGGAGGAGGCGGCAGCTGTAGTCCTGCTCACAGGAAAGACACCTTGTACCTAAACAGCATGAGAGCCTCTCTGCTAACATCCCTGCAGGGGGAGGATATCCTCCACACGACTTCCTGTGAACCCCCTCCTCTTGTTGTGTCTTCTCTTTCATCTGTCTCCCTCTTCTTCCTCCTCCATCTCCATCTCCATCCCACCCTTCGTCTTCCTCTTCCTCCCCTCCCCTCTCCTCCCTGGCTGTTTATCAGCTCACCCAGCCGGGCCAACGCCCAGCCGGTCCTCAACAGTTATTGCTGTGGTTACACTCCTCCCTCCAGAGAATCTACAAAACACAGCCGGGGGAGCGTCACCTTCCCTCCCGCTCCCGTCCATGTCTAACCATCAAATGTCGTTAGGCCAAAAACAAAACTGACACCAGATCAGTGAGAGATGATTTCTCTGCTGTCTGTCCTCAAGTGAACTCAATCTGTGCTGACGGACAAGCAGAACAGATGGATGTTGTCATCTGGACAGAGACATCTAAAATATCTTCCATGAAACCGCGTCATTACGTCGAACACACAATGACATTACTCAAATTAACGAGCCATCTCCCTCAGGGGAAAATGTGACTTGAAATTCTTTAGATCACTAACATTGTATGATCACATATTTTTCTTTTCAAACACATCATAGGTTTGTTTTATTCATATTGTTCTTGTTATGTGACTTACTGCTAGCTAGCTAGCTAGCTAACACAATAATAACAAAAACAACAAGGTGTCAAACTAATGCGGCGTAGAATTATTGAACCATTACAGCTATCAAGCTCAAAGGTGTTTAGATTTTTTTAATTTATTTCCTTTTTACCTTGTAAAAACAGTTAAACTGTGACGTCACGCTAACAACAACAATCACTTTCAGGTAGATAACTGGAAATTGGTTTAAAATTGCGGAGACATGTAAAACTGCAACTTTTTGATTTCTGTTGTCATTTTCAGTCGTATCTGTAACATCTGTAGTTAAACACAGTGGTCTGAGCTATCTGACGTTTCTGCTGCAATTTTTTTTTTATGTTGCTTTGCTAATATCTAAATCAAGCTAAACAGTGTAGCCCACTGCTGTGAACAGGGTTGCAGGGACCAGTTTAAAAAAATCGATATCACTGTAAGTGTATGCTCTATTTAAAGATTTGCTCCACAGCACCTTACAAACTAATCCATTGAAGCAGTGGTCGTTCAGCAACTCCAGTGTTCTGCTAAGTAAAATTACTGATTTTGTCAGTGTAGTCTGGTGGCTCTGATATCATGTCTTCAATTCCCTGTCAGAAAAGGCTGCCTGATGGTGAGGTAAAGCAGTGAAATTGTTCTAAATACAGCAAACACTTAAAACACTGATTTTTATGTTTTTCCACCTTTTTTAGGAGAAACAAATTGTTTTGCTGAGCACTGTTTGGTTTTATGTATGTTATGCAAGGGTTTTCTACCCTAAGTTATTGTAAATAAACTGTGATTGTCAGTCAAAAAAAATAGTTAATCGCAATTATTTTATATTTTAATCTGTTCTGAATGTATCTTAAAGGGATATTTTTAAAGTTTTAATGCTCTTATCAACATGGTAGTAGACAAATGTGCTCACTTTATGCAAATGTATGTTTATTTTTATTGCAACAATTCAATAACAATTCAAAACAATGACACATACTGTCCAGAATATTCTCCAGAATAACCTCAAAGGTACTTCATGCCATCTGCAACAACAGATGGACATATTGACCTGAATGTAACATTACTTTGTAATACTAACACAATGTAGTGTCCAAGTTTACACATGTAAAGCTCGATGTACTGTGGTGGTAACTCAGTTCTCAGTTCTTAATTACAGAAATTATATGCATTAATCGTGCATCAAAAAAATTAGTGGTGTTAAAAGAATTTGTGTTAACTCATTATTAATGCGTTAACTTTGACAGCCCTAAAATAAACAGTCATTCTGTTTTAAGCAGTGCACAGGAATGAACATCTACATTTTAGCGTTTGAGTCTCTTTTCAATAGTTGTTAAAATTTTCCAAATAAATTAAAGTTGCTAAATTTGTTGCGAGGTGTTTGTCAGAAAAAAAAGTTGCCAGGTTAGTCTGAAAAATGAACAACAAAATTAGCATCTCTGCTACAAGCTACCTGGCTAAAATGTATATATTTTCAGCAGTGATAAAAACTGAACTATGTAATATTCTATAATGATATAACACTTTAAAAAGAGCCATTCTGCAGAACATGTACTTTTACTTTTGGTGCTTAAACTACATACATTTTGCAGGGCTGTATCCCAGTTACAAAGTAAATGTTGGCATCTTAGCTGGTCTCCAATGTTGTTAGACATTCATATTGGGTCGGTATTTATTTAAATGGTCCATCTATGTTTAAAATAAATTTGTTATTACAATCAAATAAGCCAAAAGTCATTTGTAAACTGTGTGCTTTTTAGAAGAACGTCCTTCCTTTGTTAAAGTAGCCTAACATTGGTTGTGCTTTAGCCATGACATGTGTCATTGTTTTGTTATTGTATGTAATGTCTGTACTCCGTACCATGTGATATGGTCATGAGTCAAATAAATGAAATGAAAATGAATTTAGTTTGTGACGTTGGGTGACCAAAATTCAATGTCAGGACAATGTCTCATGCAAGCGTCAGTTTGACGTAGAATAACATAATTTAGTCGTAGGGTAAACAAAACTCAACGTCTGCAAAACATCATCGTGAACCGCAACCACATTGTGAAATGCTAACGTCTTAAGCCGTTTAAAATATCAACACGATTTTCATTTCAACCAAAATTTAGTGCAGCGTCTTTCTGAGGTCATATTGTCGTCTGGTGCCAGCTGGGATCGTACGTTTCTGCATGGATAATTACTTTCTTATGTAGTGGACATGTTAAAACTTAAAGATTCAACAGCACAATGGTTAACAAATGGTTAGGTTCAGGCACAAAAAACACCTGGTTATGGTTCGGAAAAGATCATAATTTGCCTTAAAATACCCAGATTTGGGGGAACAATGCCAAAAGGAAACAGTGATATCAGTGAAGTACAACCATTTTTCATGCGTAAAAAGCTGCAGGACACACAGTGTTGTTGTTTGCTGGTCTCAAACAGTAGTCCGCCATTTGGCAGGCGTTGTTGGCAAAGTCAGCTTGTATACTACGTCACTTAAGAAATGTTGTGATGCGTATGAAACGTACAATTGTAACATATTCAGGCGGTATTTTTAGACTGTGGTATTTGTACTTCGTAGTTGGGGATCTGAGTACTGCGGTTTACTTATATGTTTTCTGTAAAATTAATCTGTGAATTAAACAGAAACTGTACCTATAAGTGAAAAAAGTGCGATATTTCTCTCTGACATGAACAGTACAAATATAAATTGGTATAAAAAGGGACATAGAAAACAATTTGTAGAGTACTTGAGTGAATGTACTCAGTTACTGTGTCTGAGTCTCTGAGGATGGACTGATCCATCCATCTGACCGGCAGCAGGCTGAGTGCTTTGTGTGTCCGATAGTCTTCTTATCACTAAGAGCTTTTAACTGCCACAGACTCATCGATGGAGCTGAGCTCAGTCAGAGTGTGGACCATTAGTCCAACCACATCCACGTCATTCAAATACACGTGATCAGGTAAATGTACAAAATCATACAGGAGGGATCATTTTCCCCACAACACTGCAATAAGATAGATAGATAGGGTAGTGTAGGCAAGTAGAGTAGTGTAGCTAGATAGATAGGGTTGCTAAGTAGGGTGGGTAGGAGATAGGGAGGTAGGGTAGCATAGTGTTGGTAGGTAGGGTAGATAGATGCGTAGAATAGGGTAGGGTTGATAGGTAAGCAGATAGCATAGTGTAGGTAGATAGGTAGGTAGGTAGGGTAGAGCAGGTACGTAGGGTGATGTAGGTAGGGAGAATAGTGTAGCTAGCTAGATAGGGTAGGTAGGCAGGGAGAATAGGGTAGGTTTGGTAGGTAGGTAGGGAGAATAGGGTAGGGTACGTAGGTAGGTAGGTTGATAGATACGGAGGTGGATAGGGAGGTAGGGTGCTCAGTAGATAGAGTAGTTAGGTAGGTAGGGGTGATAGGTAGGTAGCTAGGTTGGTAGAACAGAGCAGGGTAGATAGGTAGATAGGCAGAGTTGTGTTGCTAGGTAGATGAGTGGGTAGATAGGTAGGTAGATAGATACGGAGGTAGATAGAGAGGTAGGGTGGGTAGAGTAGGTAGGTAGGTAGAACAGGGTGGGGTAGATAAAGTAGATACGTGGGGAGAATAGGGTTAGGGTGAAAGGTAGGTATCTAGGTAGGTAGAACAGGGTGGGGTACATAGGTAGATAAGTAGAGTAGTGTTGCTAGGGATGTGGTAGGACGGGCAGATAAATAGGTAGGCAGATATAGTAGTTTAGAGTATTGGGACATTAGCTAGTAGATGCTAAGACTAAAGATTATTTTCATTCATTCATCTTCTACCCGCTTCATCCTCTTGAGGGTCGCGGGGGGGCTGGAGCCTATCCCAGCTGACACTGGGTGAGAGGCAGGGTTCACCCTGGACAGGTCACCAGACTATCACAGGGCTGACACATAGAGACAGACAACCATTCACACTCACATTCACACCTACGGACAATTTAGAGTCACCAATTAACCTGCATGTCTTTGGACTGTGGGAGGAAGCTGGAGCACCTGGAGGAAACCCACGCTGACACGGGGAGAACATGCAAACTCCACACAGAGGGGCTCCCACACCTGGGATCAAACCAGGAACCCTCTTGCTGTGAGGCGACAGTGCTAACCACCACACCACCGTGCCGCCCCATTGATTACTTTCATTATCAATAAATCTGTTATGTTTTTTACTACTATTACTAATCCTGTCCTGTTTTTCAGACCAACAATCCAAAACCAAAATGCATTTAATTTACTTGAGCAAGACTGTTAAAATTTCACTTGTTCCAGGTTATTAGATTAGATTAGATTAGATTCTTCGTGTTCATTGACTGTAAACTCAATATATTTGAATTTTGGACAAAATAAGACATTTAAATATGAATCTATGGACATTAATCGATTGATTAATGACTGCAAAAATGTCACGTGTTGCATCCACCTTCTTAAATGTCTCAGGTTTGCTGCTTTTCTCCATATTATGAGAAGATGGTCAGAAATAAAAATTCATTAATGCTAATGAGCATTTTTCACTGTTTTCTGACATTTTATAGCTCAGTTAATTAATCAATCAATCAATCAATCAAGAAAGCAATTACAATTATTTGCAGCCTAATGGACACGATACTGAGACTTATATCAGTTATTGATCTTTATATTGATCAGAATCAAACCATAATTCAGTCAGGAGCTGTGAGGCTCTGAGGCCTGGGACAAACACCAGCTCCTGGAAACACGTCATATTAATAACCTGCCGTTTAAATTCAGATTCTATCAAACATCATCATCTGAGTGTGAGATGATGCCTCGACGTTAGGACAGGATGCTCATGTGGCCTTCAGAATAACGCTGATGATGAAGAGCAGGAGGAGGAGGAGGAGGAGGGAAGGAGGGAGGGGGAGAGGAGACAAGTGCGTCTGCAGCAACCTGATAAAAACACAGGCTGGATATTCCGGATTAGACGCGGTACAAACCCGGGATCTGCTCCTGTTCTGTTCTTTAATGTGATGTTAGAGAAAAGCAGAAAGCTCTCACCTCCAAACAGCGTAGAATTAATCCGGAGGAGATCCGCCTGGACGCGTCCTGGAGCCCGACGGTGACGCTCCTCTGCTCTCCTGCAAGAGCCGAGGAGGAGGACGGAGGGGAGGAGGAAGGGTGGAGGGCGGAGGAGGAAGGAGGAGGAGGAGGAGGAGGGGTGTTATGTGATGAGGTTGCAGCCTGCTAAAGCCGGGCAGGGGACTGCTGTGATCCTCGGAGGAGGAGGAGGAGGAGGAGGAGGAGGAGGAGGAAGCTGTTTTCCTGTTGCTCCAGCGGGCTGCTCCACTGTGATGTGAGGAGGGGGAACAATAACCTCTGTGTTCTGACTCCACATCATGTCTGCCTGCAGCATCCTGCAGATATTCACATAGACAGAGCGGAATTGTTATTATTAATATTATTATTAATATGGAGCCATCTCACCAACTGGAACATCCTTTAATTCATTTTATTGTTTATTTATGAACACATGAATCTATAGTGACAGTTTAACAGCATCAGTGTAGCTCAGCTGCAAATTATTGTGCTGCTGTACTGTATTCTAATATTTTTATATCACGATAATCACGTAATTTTAATAATAATAAGAATTATTATTATTATTTTACTTTGTAATAATACAATAATAAAACCTGCAGTGTCTTGTTTCTGTTTTTATCTAATTAATTCAAATAGTTCTTCGTGTGTTTTCTTTTCTTTACACATTTAGTTCTGACACAGCTGCACCTGATTTATACAGCACAGTAAAGACTGTGCAGTTTCAATAAAAATGTGGTAAAATACTCAGTGAACGTGTTACATTGATTTAAATAACAAATTAATAACATGCAATAAACATGTAATACATACGCGTGTGTATATATATGTATTATAATTATATAAACTTAATTAAGATGTTGCTTTAAAAATATCCAATTTTTATAAAAAAAACCCATCTGGTTCAAGCTTCTCAAATGTGAATATATATATATATAAATATAATTTTAGGAAAAAAACAGAAAAAAAACGTAGACCTACAAGAAAGTTTTTGGCTAAAATAAATAAATAAATGCTACTACTACTAATAATAACAATATTAAATCAACATATGAAATACATCAGTTGTCATCAGGTGGCGGTATAAAATGTGTTTGTTTTGGTAGTTCATTCCTGAATATAAATTTAAATGAATCAGATGAAACAGAGGTCTGATGTAACAGGCTGAACTTAATACAATATTTTCTGTATTTGAAACATTTCCAACTTCATTGGAAGATAATCACACAGAACACGTGCTGAACCAGACTTAAAAGAAAAATTAATGTATAAAACTTTATTGAACAAGTATTTAGTTTGAAGGTATGGTGTGTGTTTTCATGCTTTTTATTTCTTCTGGATTATTACTGTGAGGCAGCAACACTGCAGCTCCTGAGTCAAACACAAGATTTCCAATGAGGACAATAAAGTGTATCATGTGGCATTGTATCGCATCACACGCTATCATATCGTATCCTGTCGTATTGTGAAATCTTACAACAAAACATTTCACCAGTTACTTGTTGTGACTATATTCATAATTGTATGAAATTACGATAGTAAAACATGACATCTGTGGGGACAGTGAATTACATATGTTCACAAACGATACCTTGTGTAAGTGAAAACGTACAAGCGAAAAGTGCAACTGAGAAATCAATTAAAAAAGCAGGTATTGATCGTTATTGTTTTTACAGCCTTTAGATCTGTAAACAAACAGATCAGGTCTATACTGTGTCACCTCCTCAGTGAAAAAATGTGAATTTTAACAATAAAATAAATAGTATCGCGTTTTTTTTTAAATCCGACACTGGCCCTTTAAGATACGTGACGTCACCAGAATGTCAAAGTTGAGCACAGAGAGAAAAACGAAGATGGTTCACTCTGTTCAAAGATAGTCTGATGAAAATGGTTTGTAACGTCACCTTTTGTTAAGGAAACTAAATGACACACACACACGTGAAAACTGTCGGTAATTAAATGTGTAAACGGAAGTTACTGTGAGCTGCGTAAGAGTTTATACAGCCCAGCATGATCTCATGCTGATATCAGTGGTGTGTGTTGCACGATCATATTTGTATTTTTCTCACCTTTTAATTCATATTTCGTCGTTTTCTTCTGTCAGTTCTCGTCACTAATGTTAATGTTTGAACGATATTAATTATATTATAACATTTCTTTACTTTGGGGACTCCACAGCGCATGCGCTCTGCTAAAAGCCACATAGTAGTGGTTCATCTGTAACAGTGGACGATCTTTGGTTTCGGAAAATGGCGTCAGATAATGGACTGGCCTCTCTGGTAGGAACCAAACTGTTCTCTAATGTTTATATTACCTGTGTGTCAGGGTTTAATGTGTGACCTGCTTCATTACAGAGCCTCTAACGAGTCTGATTAATTCACTAAATTAAAGTTTAAAGGTTTACAGAGGCAGGTCCGTGAGCTAACGATGCTAATGCTAACTAGCCGAGAGGAAAACACGTGTAGGAACAGTCCTGGAGGTAAACACGCTGACACGTCGTGTGTTTTCCCACCGATGACATGAAACAGAGTCTCACACCGAGTCAGAACAACAGGGCTGGTTTGTGTTGTAGAAACACTGAGTGTGGAGCCTGGTGCCTGGTGTGTAGCCTCTTTATAATCGGTTCCTATCAGCTGTCAGAGGACATATTTCACTGTGACACAGAGTTAGATATGTGTACACTCATTATTTATTTTTATTTTTTTTTAATTTGTTATTTATTTATGTGTCATACGGCAGTGAAGGTGCCCAGCCTATAAGGGCTTACGAGACACAAATTCCCTAATCAAAGCCAGCACACATCATCATCAGAGTACTAACAAAACAAGCAACGCAGATTTTACATTTCAAACAGAATTCACACAAATAATTAATTCTTTCTTAATTTCCAGGCACTTTTTGTGAAGGTAGCAAAAGTAAAAACCTCTTCTCTGAAAAAACATTCCAACTTAACCTCCTCCTCAGTCCAAAACAACTCAGGCTTCACATTCTGCATTTTCTGAAACAAAAGCTGCCTGGCTTCATCATATAGTGGACAGTGAAACAGAAAATGAAGTTCATCCTCAATTACATTTAAATTACACACAGTACAGAGTCTCCTTTCCTCAGGTACAGAGTTAAACCTTCCTACTTCTGTAGCCAGAGGGAGAATCCCAAACCTCAGCTGGGCCCACAGAGATCTTCTGGATCTATCCAGGGGTAAAGTCACATATGGTTCTGGACAATAAACATTTTTCAACTGACAGTAAGTTCTGAGTTTTGGTTTAAACCAGATGTCATTGGCCCATTTTTCTTTATACTCAAGGAATAACTTATGCTTCACAAAACTGACACTACACCGCAGACCATTTGTGAAGATGTGTTGTTGATCAGCTTCATTAAAGATAGCGTTCATTTCACGACACCGAGGATAGTCATATGCTTTATCCCAGTTAAAAACTATTTTGGCTATTCTACCCTCTGGCACAGAAGACAGATGATTCCAGAGCCTCAGCATTTCCCCCTTCTGCTTAATTAAACAGGGTTCCCAACCCATATCACCTTGGAGCGCCAACACAGGTGTAAATTTGTGCACACATAAAAAACAACATTGTGTCAGTGAGAATAACCACTGTGCTCAACTGAAGACATGTCAGGGGGGTTAGGTTAAATACAACATGAATAAAATAAAATGAAACAGGAAAAGAAAAAATAAAGGAATTTAAAGGGGCATTTAAGTATTCCAGTATTTGATTTACTAGTGAACATGAGCTGCTCTCTGTCTCACACTTGTGATGTCACAGAGTTTACAGACAAATAATAAACAGGCGACCGATTTTATTTGTTTTCTTTTTTATACAGAAGTTATTTTTATTCTGTTGTCGAGTTCTCAGCACTGAAACAGACACAGTTTCCATATACTCACATGTACATGCAGAACATATTCAGATTTTAAAAAATACAAGATTCCAACTGAGCTGTTCACATGTCTGATGAAAAGAAATAATCCGCTAAAACTTGTGTGTACATGCAGCCACTAGCATCCATGTTGTCACAGACATGGATGTGAACTGTGAGAGAAACTGTTCTGTAAGGCGAACCATACAGAACAGTTTAAATGTCCTTTTAATTGGTAAGATACAATAGTATTTATGTAATTTACAACATCTTTGTAATAAAAATAACATTGATAATAATGTTTATATAAAACAGAGTGACAAACTGCTGAAATATCAACAATTTAAACAGACAAGATGTAAAAATGTGTTTTTTTAAAATATTTTTATTATAAATCACTTTATTATTATATTATTAAAAAACTTTAAATAAAAGTAGAAGTAGTAAAAACAACAAAAAAGTTAATAAAAACATGGAAAAAATAGTAAAAAATACAAAAGTAAAAACAACCTAAAAAATCTGTAAAAAAAAAAAATAAATAAAAAAAAACAGGAAAAGGGAAAAAAGTAAACATAAAAACAATTTAAAAAAATGAAAGAAAAACCTTCAAAAAATGGTAACAATACGAAAACAGAAAAAACAGGAGCAAAAACATAAAATGTCAGAAATAATGGAGCACAGTTTCTGGATGAGCTGAGAAAATGAACAGTTTATATCATCATAGATTTCTTCAGACAATGCTCTGCAGGGTGTAAAACTTTTTATTAATAAGTCAATAAAAAGATTCAGAGTGTTAATAAACAAACACAGAGCCAATAAGAAGGAAAAAACAGCTCCACCCGTCAACATGGGAACCAACAAAGAAAGACAGAGTCGTCAGAGGGATCCAAGAGAGAGGACGATAGTATGAATTTAAAATGACGACAAAGTGATGGACTTGTGTGACATACGCAGGAGCACAGCATGTTTGATTACAATTTGTCAGCTTCCATAATTGGCACAGAGGTTAAAAATGTTTGTCAGGTGGTAAAGAAGCATGCAGTCGATCCTTTGATGAAACAATGCGTTTGGTCGTCCGTATGTTAGAGGTGAAGAGTCCGTCCATGTCCACAGGACGAGCCGTCAGGCCAGAAGTAAACACAGAGAAACATCGTCTGTAAGGGCTCCACTGAAGTTAACATCCAGAGGACTATAACCACAGGATTATAACCACAGACACAGACGGCGCAGCCTGCCTCCAAACACTGTTCATAGACTTTAAATATTAAACCCCAGAAATGTAGTCTCAGACATGACCAGAACATGTGACATAAAGTCACCGAGGACTGTTTGCACCTGTTTACACCTGTCCAGTGTAGGGTCAATATAAACCTGTGTGTAACTGTAAAGGAAGCCTCTCTCATCTTGTGTGTGTGTGTGTGTGTCTGTGTGTTTTGGTCCTCAGGGGGTGGAGGGAGCCTCGGCAGCGGCTCACGCTCTGTCTCTGCCAGCAGATGCTTATGGAAATGATGTAAGTGGAGTTTATTATGTGTCCAGCCTGTGATGAGTCAGTCTGAGAGCATCACTGCAGTGAAAGTGCTGATACTGTAAAAATACTCTGGTACAAGTTAAAGTCCTGAAAATGTTCTTCAGTTAAAACCACAGACAGGTGACGTCAACATCACTGATCATCTCATTGGCTACAGCGTTCTGCTGGGAAACCTTTGGTCCTGGGGTTCATGTGGACGCCACCCGACAGGCTCCACCCACCCAACCACTCTGTGCATTTCCAGTCACAAGCTGCGAGCGTTTAGACACACAGAGCCGGATTGGCGAGTTGATCCAAGGTGCCCAATTTTCCGCCTCGTAGGGTAGACATATTGGTGGAACCCTTTTAGTTTAAACAGACCGAGGCGGCCTTCTGCAACGGGAGGAGCTGTTGATGACTTGTGGGAGGAGCTGTTGATGACTTGTGGGAGGAGCTGTTGATGACTTGTGGGAGGAGCTGTTGATGACACCGCACGTGCGAGCCACTGGCAATGGATAAACAGGAAACAGCTGATAGCAGGAATTAGCGCGCAGCTAGTAGCAAGAGGGAAACACAAACCTGACAGACACTGTAAAGATGAGCAACTGGGGAGACAAGGAATTGCGCGCCCTCCTTGTCCTCGCAAACGAAGAGGCCATTAACCGTCAGATGACGGGGACGGTGAAGAACGGGCCCACTTATGAGAGAGTCACTGAAGGACTGACCAGCCGCGGCTTCCCTCCCACGTCACTGTTTACGTCACACGCTGAGCTACACGTTTTGTTACTTGCTCACGCCCCCCATTGCCCCGAAAAAGGCACATTCTGTATAAACAAAAGTAGGCAGGCGGCATTTTGCTGCACTCCCCGATTTTGTTTATATACTGCCAATGCTGAAAAAAGACTGATTGGGCTTTACTGCAAATTTGCACAACTCCTGTTTAAAAAGGGCTTAAGTGAAGTGTTTCTACAGTCTCAGCTGGATGAGGACATCTAACTGGCCTACTGTCCTTGTCCCAGTATACAAGCACGGGAGGGGAATCCATTTATTGAGCCAAGTATGTGCGACTCCTCTACGATAGGTGGAGATATGCCCCCTTTCAGCTTGTTAGTATTGGACCTTTTTCCTGTTGACCTATTACGTCACAGACCAAACAATGGACAAACAAGTTAGCTACGGTTAGCTAGCAGCTAACTGCTACCATGGTGGACAACTTTACAGCTCTGTACATTTGGTCCGTCCAAAAAGTCACGGCTCTGGATGTAGATTTCTCCATGTTGTTACCGGCTTCTTCTTCTCTTACACATTTAATGCTATTGGACTTCTGAAAATCCGCGATGCGAAAAATGCAAAAAAATTGAACGTGTTCTGAAAATTTTAATGACGGATAAAAGTTTCGGAAATGTGATTGACACAACGTGACGTTTTAGACATGCAACAATTTCTGGCAAAGAAAATGGAGTCAGTGTGCAAAGGCCTGAAGTCCAACTTCATTCTGTTCATGTATTTGTTAAATCTTTATTCTCTGGACTTCAGCGTGCACGTCTCAACACAAACTGTCTGCAGTTTACATCACGTCACCCCAACACGTGTTGATGCTTGTAACTGTACATGTGACCTAGTAACTAAATAACCTTTGACCTTTGTGTTTACTTTTTTCTTTCAGCCGCGGCTTGAAGTCATGTGGGCGATGAAGGCCTACAACCACGCAGAAGTTTACTTCAATGTAAGACTTGTGCATTTACTTGTGTATTTATGGATACACACTACTATATACTGTTAACATCTATATGTGTGTGTGTGTGTGTGTGTGTGTGTGTGTGTGCGTGTATACAGCCACTAACAGATGAACTAAAACTCGTCTTCTGTCTTCAGCTCATTTCATCCGTCGATCCGAGGTTCCTGAAACTGACGAAACTGGACGACAAAATCTACTCGGCCTTCAGGGAAACGTTTAAAGACCTCGACATAAAGCTGCTGAAAGCAGACGACCTGAAATCTGATAAGGCCAAAGAGGTCAGTGTGACGCCACGACGACGCTTTAGGGGATATAAATGTGTTTCTACAAAACCTTGAAGAAGTCAAACGTCTGCGATGCATCACTGTTTAATTTTGTCTCAACACAAAGAAGCTGCACGAGAACATCAACAGTTCAAAATGTAATGAGGAACTCTGCAGACAAAGTAAAATCTGAAGAACTGAGCGCTGCTAAATTTGGATATTCGACTATTTTTATAATTGTTCAGTTGATACCATGTACAGAGGTTGGATAGACCACTGAAGTTATGAGCCAGATGTTGTTAACATAAAAAAAAAACAGTTGCTTTTGTTAAGAAGTTTGAAGGACTAACATAAAGCTAAGAGGTCGTTTAGTGTTTGAGTGCAGCCAAAGGTTTTAAAAACTGAAAGATTTGCCAAAACGTTGGTTTGTTTGGTAAAACCAACCTTAAGATTTGCTTGGAAAAAAAATTAAAAATAAAACGTTGACATGGATTTAGTTCATTAACAGTGGGCTGCTGCCTCCGCACTGTGGCCTGAGGTGTTGTGTTTTTTGTTTGTCCATCTGTCTGTCCCATTCTCATGAAGGCAAATTTCCTCAAATTTGGCACAAACATCCTCTTGGACCTGACAAAGACTGGTTAGGTTTTAATGGTCAGAGGTAAAGGTCATTGTGACCTTGTGTTTGTCTCATTCTCGTGATATCTCAAGAACACTTTCAGGGTATTTCTTCAAATTTGGCACAAACATCTACTTGGAATCAAGAATGAACTGATTATATTTTAGTAGTAATGCGTCAGAGGTCAAGGTCATTGTGACTTTGTTCATCTCATTCTCAAATATAATATGATATATATAATATATATTATATAATATAATCTCAAGAACACCTTGAGGGAATTTTCTTCGATTTTGCAAAAACATCCACTTGAAATTAAGGATGAACTGCTTAGATTTTGGTGTTCAAACGTCAAGGTCATTGTGACCTTGTGTTTGACTCTTTCTCGTGATATCTCAAGATTGCTGTGAGAGAATTTCCTCATATTAAACACAAATGTCCACTTGGACTCAACAATGAACTGATTATATTTTGTTGGTAATAGATCAAAGGACATGGTGTGATTGCATTATCTCAAGAATACCTTCAGGAAATTTCTTCAGATTTGGCACTAACGTTCACTTGGAATTAACTGATCAGAATTTAGTGGTCAAAGGTCAAGGTCAGTGTGACCTCTCAAAATATGTTTTTTCTTTTTTTTTTGTCCATAACTGAAGAATTCATTCACTAATTCTGACCAAACTTGACAGAAATGTCTAACAGGATAAAATAATGAAGGTCAAAGGTCAAAGGTCAGCTTGACTGTGACATCATCATGTTTTAACGTCATATCTCAGGAACAGAAGGGGAGACATTTGGTCAGATACTGAATTGGTGACTAATCTTGAAACTGTGCTGATTGTATAGATCTTCTGTGTGTGAAGCATCCATGTTTCAGAGCTTGTGGCTTCTTTGCAGCAACAAATCTAATTAGTGTAATCTCTGACGGCTCACTTGTTGACGCTTCTTGCTACATAACTGATGTAACGCAAACTTTTACAGCTTCTGAGCTGAGTGTAGCAGTGTATTTGTGTTGTCGCTGTAATAATTCAGTGTGTAATTTGTACAATGTTTGCGTGCAGATATGGCGTCCGTTCTGTAACCAGTTTGAAGGACTCGTCGAAGACTTCAACTACGGCACTCTGCTCCGTCTGGACTGTGAGAAAGACTACACAGAAGAGAACACTATATTTGGTAAGTTTGTGTCTCACAGTGGAAAACACATTATTATTGTTTACAACATGAAGTGCAGTGAATCTCTCCCTGTGTTCAGCCACCAGGGTTCAGTTCTTCGCTGTTGAAATCGCCCGCAACAGAGAAGGCTACAACAACACCGTGTTCACGTCCAAATGTTCCAAGAGCTAGTCTCAAAGTAATGAAGCCATCCAACAGCGCTGTGTACCACCACCGGGACCGTGATGGACTGACACACTCTCCGTCTCCTGAGGGGGCAGCCTGTTATCTACTTGCAACACCTTTTCTGAAAATATCCATCAGTGGTTTTTTGTTGTTTAATACTGACGTCTTATAAAAACTCGATCCTGTCTTTGGTGCTGTTTCAGCACTGTTCTGCATTTTGTATTTACTGTAAAGTTTTATTGTGCCAATCATAAATGGATGTTTATTTTGTAACACTGAAGTTGCATTTGTTTGCCTGTAACTGAGGAAACCATTAATAAAAACCCAGATGCATTTTACTGAAGGTGGTCAGACTGTTCATGACTAACATCACGCACAGAGGGTTTTAGTAGCAGAGTTAATCACACATCAACAAACATCTGGATTTAGATGTCACATAGATTTTAAATGTTCAAACAGTCATAACAACAAATATAAATCTGGTTTAATGAGTTTTATTTGATGTTTTGGACACAACCAGTGTTATCCATTAGTAAGTGTATTTAATTCTGTGCCAGGAGGAGGAGACAGAAGTGTCTGATGAAGATGATCTTACTCAAAGATATACGTTTACTATGTGTTTTATATATCGTAACAAACTGACTTTTTCATGGTTTCGGACGACATGCTATACTATGAAAAATTTTCATGATTCTGGATGACATGCTTTACTATGATTTTTTTTTTTGTCTTCAGTCGACATACTATACTTGGACTTTTTTTTGCAGTTTCAGATGCCATACGACATACGAGGTTTTCTTATGGTTATGCTCGACATAGTATACAAAGTTTTTTTTTATGATTTCAGACGACATGGTATTTACATGTTAAGTTTTTTTTAATATTGTACTCGACATTTTTTACTTTTTTTTTTAAAATCATTTTTTTTCCACAGACTTATTTTTTTAGTTTTTCTTTCTATATAATATGAAACTATAAAACTTTATTTTCATGCTGCACTGGGATTCTTTTTATATATTAATGTATGAATTAAGTTTTTCCTGTACATGCTATAGTGTTTGAAAGAATCCTAGTAAAGTATGTCAACAAAATCTGAGTCAAGAAAGTGATCATATTAAACAGAAAAAAGAAACCATATAAATCATAATACAGAACGTTGACAAAATGTTACTAAAACTTCATGAATGTAGAAAAAAAATATCAAAAGAAGCCACGGCAAAAGTTTTTATTTGCAGCACTTTACGAAAGCACTTGGTGAAATATATTTTATCAGGGTAAAGCCCTTCAGATGTATCACGTCCTTTACAATGAGCTGAGTGGATCAAATAATGAGTTCACTGACTGAACGGGAACAAAGAGAGAGAGAAGCAGTGATGTAAAAATCAATGAGGTTTATTTGCAGTCACAATGCTTACACTATATGTAGCAGACATCCAAACAACTCAAACAGCTATTCACTCTATGGACCCAACACATTCACATCAGGGACACAAACCAAAAAATTAGAAACTCAATAAACATCCATGAGTGCTGACATGGTTAGAAATGAGCTAGTTGTCACAAACAGTTAGCAGCAACATCGTAGAGAGTAACACAAGTTGCTAATAGACTCCACTCCTGCTTCTCTTTTTACACTGCTCTGACTCGGGTCCGTTCTTCAGATATTTAAAACTAAACTGGATTCCTTCAAAAGGAGCTCAGACGTCTCGATAAACTATCCGTCGTCCTTATTTTTATCCTGTACGGTGGCACAGACCGCGGCTGTTTGAGCTCCATCGTGGGTTCGCAGCACCATGAGACGCCACATACACACCAGGCAACAGAGAGCCACTCCACACACACACACACACACACACACACACACACACACACACACACACACACATCAGAAGGACTCCGCCGCAGGACCTAAAAGGGGGGCAGTCCCAAAGCCTGGTCCAAGGAATCCAGAGTGTAAACAAAATGGTGGAAACTGCACCCGGCCTACCAGAGGGGAACATGTAGCTGTGACCATGTTGCTTACACGTCAATCAAACAAGCAGGTGTGTGTGCACGAGACCGATTGCACGCCGCCACCGCCACCACCACCGTCTCGTGTCACACTTTGAGGAGAAAGGCGGAGCAGGGCCAGACCAGATGGGACGTCACAAAGGGAAATGCTGATGTTTTTTCAACCTCAGCGTTGTGTCTGTTCATGCTAACGTCACCTCCTCAACTGTTAAGAGTCACAAACAAAACTCTGTGGATATCAGGTCGAGCAGCTCGCGCCTCCGGAAGATTTACATTCAACTTCATATAAATCACTTCAAACTGGAGCTGCAGCTAAAAATAATCAGCAGCTGTTTTTATTGTTTATTTTTTTTCAGCCCAGTAGCCAAAACAAAATGTCTGCCCTGTTTGTTTCTGCAAACCACAAATATGTTTTACGTTTCACACGTTTCATATTAACGTTTCTAAAGTGACGCAGTACCTGAGCTGACTCTGACAGGGACAGTGGATGGCGTGAAACCTCAGCAAGACGCGCGCCAAGCTTCGAAGCACTTTCCGAAACGACTGAATGCCATAAACGGTTGTTTATTGTTTTACAATATTGTTTTACTCATTCTTACTTTTCCAGCGGGGACTGTGCCCCCAAAAGGTGATCTTTACTGAACCATAACCAAGTGTACCTAAACTTACGGAAACCACAGCGTTGTTGAACGTTTTAACGTAGCCGCTACATATTAATGAACAAATGTAAGGCTGCTGCGGTCTGCAGAAACCTACGATGCTAACATTTTTCTGCCGGTTGGGTTGTTTTCTTTCAATAAATATTCAGTTTTTCTGATGTAATGATTTGCTGTTTTTGTCTCTTCTGTCAGTGAACTGAAAATATTAAGTTTTGGACCAAATAAAAACTTCTGAAGTGGCGCTGAAATTATTGAGATAAATCGACAGAAAAATAATTTGGATACTATTGACTGTTGCATAATTGTTTAAGCTAAAATGTAAAAAAAATTATGTGGCTCAAAACTTTTCTTATGAATATTGTAACTTTTTAAAATTGTTTTATGCTATGTAAATATATTTGGGATTTGGACATCTGAAGTAGAGCTCAAACAATCGACTGACAATTTATTTTTAAAATATTTTGGCAATCACATCACTGAAGCATTTTCTGTAAAGCTAAAATTTAAATTCAAGCTTCACAAATGTTTCACAAATTTTCTGAATTCCTTCCGTTATTGTCATTAAATATATTTAGGTTTGGACAAAATAAAACATTAGAAGTAGAGCCGATCATCACGTGATTAACTGAGCAATAGAAAATAATTTGGAAACTATTTTGAAAACGCTTAATTGTTTATGCTAACATGTAAAAAGAGATTTTTACATATGAATATTTTCTCAGCTTTTCTACTGTAAAATAAAATATGTTTGCATTTTGGACAAAGATCTGAAGTAGAGCTGAAACGATCAGTCGATTAATCGATCAACAGAAAATGATTCAATTATTTTGACAACCACAATTTTATGAAGCTAAAATGTAAAGTGAAGCTTTTTAAATAAATATGGACTGCTGGTTGGACAAAACTGGGAAACTGTGATGGTGTTTCTGGATGTGTTGTGTTTTTTTTTTTTTTTTTTACCATTTTATGGACTAAATGATTAAATCAAGAAGATCTGCAGATTATATGGACGGTGGTTCTTTTCCCATCTTCAGCTTTCTGTTTTGTCTTTATTTCCTGCCACAGACACTTGATCAGGCTCAGTGCTGCTGTACTGACTGGTTCATGCATGCAGAAAGGTCAATAAAAAGATTTGGGGTAAAAAACAAAACAAAAAAACAACAAAACAAATCTGTAGATAACTCAATGAAAATATGATTCATAAAATAAGTTTGTTATCACTGCAGATGAAAGATGTTCAGCTGCAGTTTTACTGTTTGAGCTGCAATGATGCATTGAATATTCTTCAACTGTGAAATTAATCCTCAACTGATTTGATGTAAAATAAAAAAGTAAAACAAACAAAAAAAAATATTCCAGCTTCTCAAAAATGGAATATTTTCTGGTTTCTTTCTTCTGTGACAATAACTGCATGTCTTTAGGTTGTGGACAAAACGAGATGTGAGGATGTCATTTTGGGTTTTTGGAAAACAGGACATATTTACCATTTTCTGATATTTTATAAACCAAACAACTGATCAATCAATCAAGAAAATAATCAGATCAATCGACAATAAAACTAATCGTTTGCTGCAGCTACTACAAGAAACTATTGAACGTTTGAAATGATTCAAGCTGAAGTGAACAATTATTAACATTATCATGCATTAATCTTTAAATTGTTTTCCTGTTTATTGAACTGTGTTGTCACATGGACAAAAGTTTAAACAGTTTATCCTCCGATCTTTAGCTTCACTGGTTCAAAGTTTCTGAAAAATTAAAAGTTTCAGACCGTTTGAAGTTTAAAATGTCTGAAAATATTGTTTGTTTTTCCCACCAACAGTCGGAAAATATTCAGTTTACCGTCAGCAAAGAAAATGAGCAGATTTTCACATTTCAGAAACTGGAATCAGACTCGTTGATACTTTTGCTTGAAAAGTGACCCAAGTGATATTTCACAAAATTGTTAACTTTTTCAGATTTTCTTTAATGTTTGCTTCATTTCTTGAGAGTTTCTGGATCATTTTAGACGTTTCAGACCGCTGAGTGTATTAAATGTCCCAAATATTTAAAAACTCAAAAACCCAACAGACATTCAGCTTCCTGTCACTGAGGAGCAAGACAACAGAAACATTTTCACATCTGAGAAGCTGAATCTGCAGTGTGACCAAAACCATAAATTATCACGACGACTAATTGATTAAAGAGGAATTAGATGTGTTGAAGGAGTTCAACTGGATGTGAGAAAAAAGTTGAATAAATCTTTGTTTTAATCTTTTTGTTTTTTAAGCAACCAAATTGATAAATGATCTAAATGACATTAACTGATTAAAGAGGAATAAGAGATGTCGAGGGGAGTTGGTCTGCATGTTATAAAAGCTGAAAACTTGAAAAATCTGTTTTAATCTGTTTTTTCTTAGAAAATGAGCAAAACAATAAATTATCAAAACTTCAGTAACTGATCTGTGCCTGACTTTACATGAACACAGTTGAATAAATCTGTTTCACTTCCTGCTTTTTTCTTTGAAAAGTGACCAAAACAATAATCAAAATGTCATTAACTGAACAATTAACGATGAATTAGACGTGTCGGCGGAGTAACATCGCATGTATAGAAAAATAATAGACCTTCTAATGATTTCAATATAATTTAAATGTATCTGGTCGGTGGACAAATATATATAAACAGGACAGTGAGGCAGGGTTTGTTTCATCTTCGCTTCATATCTTGATCATTTCAGTTGTTTTAAACTGTCAAAACAAATTTGTTTGTTTTTCTGACCAACAGTCCAAAACCCAAAAATATCCAGTTTACCGTCAGTGAGCAAGAAAATAAGTTGATTTACACATTTGAGAACCAGAGACGTGTTGATTCTTTTTCTTGTGGCCAAAGTGAGAAATTACAAAATTGCTGATGTTTTCATATTTTCATCTAAACTTTGCTTTGTTTCTTGAATTTTTATGAATAAATTATAAAGTTTTGGGTGTGTGTCAAAAACAAGTCTCATGGTTTGAATTTCTTCTTGAAAAGTGACCCAAATTATAAATGATCAAAACTGCACTGACCAGAGTTCCCAAACATTTTCACCAATGAATTTTCAAAACCTCTCTGTGATATTTTTCCCAATTTCCTTTCAGTAGTTTAGAATAGGTCGGCCTCTATAGCAATACCACCTTAAATTACTAAATGAGCAGCAAACTGCTACACTTTCATATTCACAACGCCGACTAGCTGCATGTGCCGACAGACTCGACCGACACACACGAGTTCTTCACTAACCCTCAGCTAGTATTATAAGAAACATATTTTGTCTGACATGTTTTGTGTTTTTTCTGAGCAGATTTTAAACACCTATCAAAGAAACTGATGTTCAAAACCTTCAGTTAATTCCAGGCCTGAAAAACAGCCTCTCTAGTTTCGGAATTTTCCAGGAATTTCAGGGCCGTGATCTGGCGTCTGATTACAGATGTGTTGAGTTCGACTGCATGTGTGAAACAAGTTGAATAAATATGTTTGAATCAATTATTTTGGCTCCAGTTTGAAATGATTTCTCTGAACACACACACATACACACGATTGTATCACAGATGACCACAACGTCGGGTCGGCGGAGACACAACACGAGGCTGAAAACTAGCAGGATTGTCCCTTTAGCGCCCGTCAAGTCTGCTACCGCGAGGGACGTGGCTATTTACATCACTTCAACCAGAGACTTGAGTAAAATGTACAACGTGGATGCTCTGACTCTCCCTGTCTGTTAGTGTGTACCTCTTCTTCTTCATGCTGACAGCTCTGCAGCCTGAGTGCTCCCCCGTCACCTCCTCGCCAGCTCCCCACGCAGACAGACAGTTGCACTAACTCACTACACTGTAAAAAGCTCAATCACACGGTTTTTGTTTTGTTTTTTTGTGTTTTTCCTCAACTCATCTTTGTGTTTTAAATTCGATCATTATAAACATTGTTCAAAATGTTACGAAAAAAAATGTACACTTGGTTTGTTGTGTGTTTTTCTATACAAGGCAGGCAGAAGCGGATTACTACGTTTACCGGCGTTTGTCCCCTTCCTCGCCCCCTCCTCACCTCCTGTCGCGCCCTCTCCTTCCTCCCTCTGACCTCCTCACCCCTCCGCCGTCAGGAGACGAGTTAGACCATCGCTTTAAAATAGATCTGTATATATTTATATATGCTTATATCAAAAAGGAGTGGGAGGAGGAGGGGGGGTCCCGTACGTGGTGTCGGGGTGAGGAGACGATCCCCAGGCATCCGGGCCCAGGGAGGGAGGGAGGGGGGAGGCTGATGCAGAGAGGGGGGAGGCGGGGAGGCTGTGGAGGAGCGGGGGAGGGGCGGTGAGCTCTGTCTGCAGCTGGGTGGTAAGACTCGTCTGTGTGGAATGTCAGCTCATCATGTCGTTGCTGTTAACGCCGTATGTCGAGTTCTTCATGCTGTCGTTCACCTCCCTCCTGAAGACAGACAGGTTCTGGGTAAACCTGCAGACACACACACACACACACACACAGTTATCATGAGGGTCAAATATTGGACATATCCTTATAGTACTCAAAGGCTGCAGGATTGTCTTCAGTTTTATTTCACAGACAGAAGATAAGACACCACTGATCAACACGTGTGATGCGTCCACATATTTAAAATCCCATCAGAGTGTGTGGAAACTGGAAAAGTGAATGCAGCAGGGTGCAGATCTCCAGCAGGCGGCAACCTGAGCTGACCACGACTCTTCTCCTTCCATCAGATGCGGCGCAGCGCAACTCAAGAGGACATAAAAATACACGTCTTGTCTATTTTTGACGCCGCTGAGACGCTTTGCACGGAGCAGATCGATTTCTGCTGCAAACACCAACTGCGTGAGACATCAGGAGTTTGCAGGCTGGTTTTTGGGGTTGTTGTGGCCTGAAATAGGATCTCAAAACAGGATCACAATAAAATGGATGTCGATGAGGAAGATGAACTATAGTCATCATTACTGGACATGGACAGGCTGAGATAGATCCAAACAGCGTGTCACGCAGCAGAAGTTAACACACAGCTGTCAGTCAGTCTGCAGTGTTGGGGAAGTTTGTGCTGAGGTGAGGAGGAAGTGAACGTAGCGCAGACATAACGAAAAGAGGGGAGAATGAGTGGAAGAAGAGCTCATGTTATCCCCAGTCTGGAGGAGGTTTGGCTACACAATACACCTGTTCCATCACCTGAAAGTTGGCGTCCCAGCGACGACACTGAGAGCATGAAAATCCGCCCAAACTGCAGTGAGTCCACCAACAAGTGCTCAACGGCCGAGCACATCTGCTGCTGTGGACTGTGCTAGAGGACTAAGTTTCAAGGTCGGCTGAATCTGTGTAACCTAATACGATCCCGGCATCCTGAAATCCTGGTGTATGATGTATGATGTCAGTGGCGTACCTGTCTCTGTTCTTTGTTAGTAGATTTCTCTCTATTCCCTCCATCAAGTTCTCGAAACATAAGTGCATGGCTTGCTGCTTCTCTGGAGGCTGACTGTTGACGATGCTGTTCCTCAGGTCAGCGAAATACTGCAGGACACACAAACACACAAGTTAACACACAAGTTAACACACACACACACACACACACACACACACACAGTGTAATAGTGATGGTTACCTTCTCGTTGAGCAGGATGAGGCCTAACAGAGGTCGAGACATGGACCACTGGTTCCTACAGTCCTCGAAGATGATGATGTTCAACACTGTGGACAGCATCTGCACAACAAACAACAACAACAACAATCAGCACCAGTCTGAGCACCGAGCAAACTTCCTGCATGTGCTTCACAATAAAAGTATTTCAATGTGAAGGTCATAGTGGGCTTTTACTGTGAGCTTTGGTTCAGGTCTCAGCAAATCACCCCAGATGTCCCTCTAACCAGCAACACTCCCCAGCTCCTCCTGGAGGACCCCGAGGTGTTCCCAGACCAGATGAGGTCTATAATCCGGGTCCGGGTCTGCCCTGGGGCCTCCTACCAGCTGGACCAGGAGGATCCTGATCAGATGTTGAACCACCTCAACATGAAGGAGCAGCAGCTCTACTCTGAGCTCCCTCTTCACCACGATGGTCCGGTGCAGCACCTGCATCGCTGCACCAAACCACCAATCCATCTCACATCCCATTCTACCCTCACTCATGAACAAGACCCCAAGATATTTGAACTCCCTTGCTTGCGGCAGTAACTCTCTCTCAACCCCGATGTTTGTGCCAAATTTAAGAAATTCCCTCAAAGCCTTCTTTGGATGTCATGTTTAAAAGAATGAGATGGATGAGGTTATAGGGACTGTGACCTTCAACCACCAAATTCTAATCAGTTCATTCTTGAGTCCAAGTGGACGTTTGTGCCAAATTTGAAGACATTCCCTTAAGATGTCCTGGAGATTTCACGTTGACAAGACAAAGACAGATGAGGTCACAGTGACCGCTGACCACCAAATTCGAATGAGTTGACCCTTGTCTCAAAGTGGACGTTTGTGCCAAATTTCAGAAATTCTCCCAGGGCCTTCCTGGGATATCATCTTTAAAAGAATGTGATAGACAAGGTCACAGTGACCTTCACCTTTGACCACCAAATTTTATTCAGTTTTTCTTTGAGTCCAAGTGGACGTTTGTGTCAAATTTGGGGAAAAAAAACAAAAAACAAAAAAAACCTCAATGTATTGAGATTTAACAAGAATGAGACAGACAAGATCTTTGACTTAAAGTTGCTGTTTGCGCCGAACTTCGAGAAATTCCCTCAAGGCCTTCTTGGGATGTCATGTTTAAGAGAAGGAGATGGATGAGGTTATAGTGACCTTCGCCTTCAACCACCAAATTCTTATCAGTTCAAAAAAGGGTTCTTAAGATATTGCATTAACAAGAATGTGATGGACGTAGTCACAGTGACCTTGACCTTTGAGCACTGAATTTTGGTTAGTTCATCTCTGACTCAGTGATGTTTGTGCAAAATTTGAAAAAATATTTCTCAGGGCTTACTTGAGATTTTACTTTTACAAGAACGGGACAGACAACCTGAAACATAACGCTTCCAGCTATCACCGGCACGGAGGTGTAAAAAGCCAGACTGGTGCGTTTGTGCTGAAGTGACGAGGAAACGTGTCCTGACCTGCTGGATCATCTCGGGGTGCTGCTGCATGATGTGGAGGAAGCGGTCGTCCGTTGCCATGGGAGTGGGACGCTTCTTGGTGGAGCGAGACAGCTGCTTGAACAGGTAGGTCACTATGTGGTCCAGACTGGAGCAGCAGCCGGTGCACACCATTGTATCTGAAACACACACACTCGGACACGTCACACACACACACACACACAGTCACCTGCACACTCCTGAAAACTGGAGACCTGTGTTGTTCTTCCTTACCGAGCGCAGTGAGCCCTTCTGATATTGAAGACAGGATGTACATGACGACGTGCGGCTCCAGACTGGCGATAAAGTTCATGTGGTCCTGAGTCAGCACCTCCAGCAGAGAGTAGAAGGACTGGCTGAGCTTCGGGTAGTCCTGCAGGGACACAGGAGTCACACACACACCCACACAGATCAGGCAACAATAAAACCAGACTGTGTTCCTGTTAGTGTGTCACACACGTATGTATTCTTATTGTCTTCCATAGATAACATAATAATATAATACCAGGTGTGTTGAACTCCTTAATTAAAACCTGAAAACCTAAACAATCTAATTTTAGTGGACTCTCACAAATAAATAAATTACCTGATAAATAATGTGCCATTACATGTACCAAAAATAATATTAAAAATAAATGCAGGCATTCATTTATTGATAAAATGTGCTCATGAATTTTATTTCTGTTCTACTTTGCTTCATTATCTATTGATCTTTGGATTAATTCCCCTATTTATTTACTTTTTATATTTAATATCCCTTTTAATTATTTGTATTTTTTTTTTAAACATTTTTAAAAAAATCTTTTTAAATCATTTTAAAATGTATTTATTTAGTTTTTCATTTATACATTTTAACTTTTTAGAAATTATATTTAAGTGTATTTTTTATGTATTCATTTTACAGTTCTATTCATTTCTTTATTTTTTCAGGTATTTTTCGAAATTAATTTTTAAATAAACTTATTTTCTTTTTTTTAAAAAAATGTATTTGTTTTTAAGATTATTTTTTCATTTAATATTATTCATTTATTTTTGCACATATTGTTTTTTTTTTTCATTTTTTAAGTTTTTTTTTTATTTAATCATAAATACATTTATTTATTTATTTCGTCCCTGACAAATATTACCAGAGGTCTCAGACCCCTTCAAGAACACATTTAAAGGTAAAAGTTTATGAGGATCTGAGGACAGAACAGACGGAGGCTAATCTGGGAATTCTGTCACAATTTTCTTTTTTGTTTTTGTCAGAAAACTTCAAGTTAAAACCAAAAAACAAACATTAATATAAAAAGTCCAAATGAAAAACATCAGCTCTGATTTATCTGGTAAAAAACAAAAATACAAGATGTAATGTGGAGAGTGGAGAGAAGCAGGTCAGGAGGTTCAAAGCATCCTGAGTTTTCCTGACGTGTTTCATTTATCGATAACCGTGTTGTGATGATGTCATCACGTGTGCTGCTGAATGTACCAGTAAGTCACTGTGAGGGATGGACAGCAGCAGTTTGATGAAGGTCTGTAAGGCGTTATCCAGCGCGTCGTCGCCGTATAGACGGAAGACCCCAAAGTTGACGTAGTTCCCGCTGAGCACCGCCTTCAGCATGGCGAAACACACACTGACCCCCTTCAGCTTCACGCCGTACACCTGGTCCTTCGGGACTTCGCCCAGTGTCAGGATACGATTCCCTACAAGATAGACACGACATGGTTTTATTACTCAGACATCTTTGTTTTAATGAGTCTAACACACATCTGAAAACATTTGTATTTGTACACTGTACGATTTTGTATTTTGGATGTTTGATCTCCTTCCAGGCCTCCGTACTTTATGACACTGATGCTATTTTCTTTAATGTATCGCAGCCTGTTGATTCCTCTGATAATGTTATATTGTGAAGAACAAATCTGTGACATCAGCAGGAGGAGAGCTAGTTATTGTTAGTTATTAACTGCTAGCAACTAGTTAACAATAGCAATCACGTGTTATAAGCTAGTTAACATCAGCTGTAAACTTTTATCTGCTGGTTAACAATAGCTGTTTGCTGTTACCAGCTAATTCAAGTTACCTGTTAGCTGATATCAACTAGTAAACATTAGCTGTTATCAGGTAGGTAACGATAGCTGTTAGCTATTATCAGCTGGTTAACAGCAGTTGTTAGCTGCTAGTTAGCATAAGCTGTTAGTTGTTAGCAGGTAGTTAGCATAAGCTGTTTGCTTTTATCAACTAACATTAGCTGTTAGCTGTTGGAGGAACTAACAGCTCACAGAGGTTACACAGTTATATTCTGATGCGTTCAAGCTCTACTCAGTAAAAATGAGTATTAGGTGAAGGTTCATTAAACTGTTTTCATGATGTATTCAATGTAATCTTGTAAAATGTAGTTTTTGGTGAGAAATTTGAATAATTCAGCCGTTCGAAGGAGAAACGTGTCGATGTTTTTACAGTAATATAAAACTCAGTAGTGACCAAGACCTGTACTATTTTACCTGTGTGTATGTCCACATATACACAGATAAAATATAACGCATAAACTGATTTAACAATTTCTAATAACACTGAAAGTAAACTTTTTGAAAATACCAAAACAAACAAATAAATAAATAAATGAGATGCAGTATCAGTCGGGCTCTAAGTGATACATGTGATTATTTATTTCACAGTGTCTTATTTTTAGGTATATTGTAAGTATATCTTATTATATAATGTCTTATTTTTGATGTTTTCTTTTTTATTACATATTTAATATATTTAATTTTGAACCCTCTGGGCCTCCATACAGCAGCAGGTCAGTGTTGCTGCCTCAGTGTACCGTAGGTCGTGATCATCTTGCTGGTTTCTCTGAACAGCAGGATGCCGTTGGGCGACGACACATCAAACTGTAGCCTTTGGGATCTACAAACAAAAACAAAAACAGAACAGTCAGTCATCAATAATCAGTCTGAGGGAGAAGTGATGTATGACTTATTTATCATGTGAAGCATCGTACGGAGCATTCACACCAAACCTGTTTGGTTCAGCTGAAACAATCTGGTGTTCAAACCTGCTCTAAGACTGGTGGTTTGTTTGTGGTTTGAAAGTGAAACAGAACAAACCTATTGATTTTAAATAAAATATCCCTGATGGTCACCACTCTGATGGTGGTAGTCCCAGCAACAGAAACTGGTTTCCACTGACAACTCAGCAAAGGAGTTGCCGTGTTGTTGTTGTTATATCCCTCCGCCAACCAAGTTGCACTCACAGTTTACATCTATGTCTGAGGATGCTTCAGACACATCTTCCCTGAGGTAGCACATACCCTTAAACATGTTTGGTGAGGTCACAGTGACCTTAAACATGTTTGGTGAGGTCACAGTGACCTTCGACCACCAAAATCTAATCAGTTTATCTTTGAGTCTGAGTGGACGTTTGTGTCACATGTTTAGAAATGCTCTCAAGGTGTTCTTGAGGTATAACCTTCACAAGGAGACAGACGAGGGCACAGAAACCTTTGACCACCAGATTCTAAACAGTTCATTGTTGAGCCCAAGTCGTCATTTGTGCCAAATTTGAATAAATTCCCTCAAGGCCTTCTTGGGATATCATGTTTCAGAGAATGAGACGAACAAAGTTATAGTGACCTTTACCTCTGACCACCAGATTCTAATAAGTTCATCTCTGAGTCCAGGTGAATTTTTTTTTTGCCAAATTTGAAAAAAAAAAAAAAAAAAAAATCCTCAAGGTGTTTTTTAGATATCAGTTTACAAGAATAAGACAGAAGAGGTCACAGTGACCTTCGACCACCAAATTCTAATTTGTTAATCCCTGACTTAAAGTGGTTGTTTGTGCCAATTAAAGAAATCCCCTTAAGGGGTTCTTGACATATTAGGTTCACAAGACTGCGCCGGACAGAGTCACAGTGATCTTCACATTTGAGGGCTAAATTCTGATTATTCATCCTTAACACAAAGTGGACGTTTGTGCCAAATTTAAAGAAATTTCTTCAAAGCCTTCTTGAGACATTGTGTTCACAAGAATGGGACAAATAACCTGAAAACATAATGCTTCCAGCTATCACCGGCACGGAGGTGTAAAGGCATGAGATGTCGCATTCACACAAATGGAACGAACAGATTTACAATAAGCCACAATAATATAAATAACCAGTGCCAATTCATCAGTCAGTGAGAATGTGTGTGTGGGCGGGGCATAAGCACATACAGCAGCAGCAGACCCCCACCGTCTGACACCGGCACACTGTGAGGACAGAAACGGAGGGCTCGGTGGGGACGGAGCACCTGCTGCAGCAAGCCAACACGCCGTCTGTGGTCATTTAGACTTGACCAGCTGACTTCACTACAAGCTGATTGGCTGTTCAAACAGGTGACGTGCTTTAAAACCAGCCACCGGCCATTTGACCAGCTGAGTGTCAGGTGACGCCATCAGCCGGCTTGAGTCCAGCTCAGA